>ONZH01018658.1:0-29027 GCA_900303285.1 Rhinella marina | reverse complement strand
TGTCCACAGGCCGCCCAGAGTCATAACTTTTTTTTTTTTTTTTTATCGTTCACATAGCAGTATGAGGGTGTTTTTTTTGCGGAACAAGTTGTACTTTGTAATGCCACCATTTAAAGAAGAACTCCCGCAAATTTTATTCCATGTCCTGCTAGAAATGTACATGATGTAATCTGTAGTGAATGTCATTTTCTTACCAGTGTCTATATTTGTGAGTTATATCTCCCCGATGCTTCTCATCTGTGTCATGTGACTAGGAATCAGACTCACCAACTCACACAGCATCGTATGTGTGGACAGGAAGTCTATTTCTCTATGCATTCCTATGGGAGCCTCACTCTGAGTCTCATAGGAATGAATAGAGCAGTTACTGGATTCCTGTCCTGGGTCACTTGGAGGTCAGGGAGTTGGTCACATGACCCAGCTACAATAAGAAGAGAGGGAATAACTCAGAATTACAGTCTCTGATGAGAAGATGACATTCACTACAGATTATATCATGCACCTTTCTAACAGGTCAGAGAATAAAATTTTTTGCGGGAGTTCTTCAATATTGTATATGATGTAGTGGGAAGCTGGAAACTAAATTCTAAATGGGTTTGAAATTGGGGGAAAAAACACCATTTCACCACAGTTTTACGGGTTTTGTTTTTATAGTGTTTCCTATGCGGTAAAACTGATGTGTGCCCTTCATTCTCTGGGTCAGTATGATTGGAGATACCACATTTATATAGTTTTACTTGTGTTTTAATACTGAAAAAAATAAAAAACCTTCATCACCATATTCTGACCCCCATAACTTTTTTTTTTTTTTTTTTAATAGTTTTGTCTATGCAGCTGTGTGGGCTAATCTTTTTCATGGCAATGTAGTTATTTCATTGATAACAGGAGATGAAGCGACAAATCAACCATTTTTATTTTTTTCCATTCGCCATATAGAATAAATATTTTTATAGTATAGGCATTTTGAGACAGTGATGTCCATGATGGTTTTTTTTGTTTGTTTATTTTAATTTTAATTATGGGGGGCAGGGGTTTCTATTTCATTTTTTTTATATTTATAAAAACATATTTTTTCACCCTAGATGACTATAATATGCAATCGTTAGATTGCGTCAACATTACACTACAATGGGTTGCTATTGCAATTCATTGCAGATTTGCTGTGTTCTTATGGAGCCCTGCTACCTTCAGCGCTTCACAGGAACTACAGCTGTGAAAGCCCTGGTTTCGTTAGAGAGACTAGGACTTTCACTGTCAATCAGCGTTCCTGGATTTTGCGCTCTCAGATGCCATGGTCACATTTGACCATGGCATCTGAGAGGTTAAATGTCTGCGATCAGCATTATCGCTGATCGCAGACATTAGCCCCGGGTGTCTGCTGTTTAAAACGCTAGCGGGCACCATTTTTAATCCAGATTTCTAATTTTACGTTTAAGTAGTGCAGTCTGGGCGCTGTTTACACCAGCAGTAGTCAGTGACTTATTGTTCGTCTTTGTTCTTGACCAGGTACGGGAAGGTGGAGGCGACCAGCATGTTACTGGACAAAGGAAAATGCAATCCAAACTTGCTGAACGGACAGCTGAGCTCCCCGCTTCACTTTGCTGCCGGAGGCGGCCATGCTGAAATAGTTCAAATTCTTCTCAATCACTCAGAGACAGACAGGGTAAGGGGGAGGGGTGTTCTGATTTTCTGTTAAAGGGGTTTTCCAGGATTTTAATATTGATGACCTGTCCTTACGGCTTGTAATTACACTACTCACCTCTGCAATATTCACAGCGAGCAGGTAAAGAATGAAGGGAAGGCAGCGCTGGTCTTCTCTTCAACCAGCCGATCGGCGCTGTGCCGATCAGATATTGATAACCTTTCGTGAGGATAGGTCATCCTGGAAAAAACCTTTAAAGGGGTTTCCCAGCTGTTTAAAGAGGCCGCAGAGTGCTGCAGCCTTCTCACTGCATATTGAGCACAGCGCCATACAATCTATAGTGGCTGTTCTTGGTATTGCAGGTTAGGCCAATTCACTTGAATGGGACTGAGCTGCATGTAGGATATGTGACCAATGAACATGTTGTCACTGGTGTAGGAAGAGGCCGTATCGCTCACTTCCTCTTTAAACTATTGATCACTGGGGGTGCTGGGAGTCGGACCTCCAGTGATACTCCTGGAAATCCCCTTTAAGCATTTACCTATGAGATGTAATATTATAGGCAGCATGGCGGGAATTATACATCTTGGGGTACGGCCAAAACAGAGTGGTCGTGGTCTGGCCGGCTGCATGTGAGTGGCCACTACACAATGGCCGGAGCCTTCTGCTTCCAACTCCATCCACTGCTAAAGACTGGAGATTGGTGGGGATGTCGGGTGTCGGACCCCCATGAATCTGATATCGATGACCTCTCCTCCTGATAGGTCATGAATTTCCAAAAAACTGTAATACCCCTTTAAGGGAAAATAATGACCTGCAAGTAGTTAAAATTCCTTCAACTCACCAATATGGCTGTGTCCTAAAATACTCTGTGCTGCTGTGAGCTTTTTTTAGTTATGATTAACATACTATTTGCTTTGCCTGTATGCATGGTGGTGGAAAGTTGGGAAATAACACTTGATTTGAAAAGAGGGGGGCAGTAACGTACCCCAAAAGGATGTTATTAAACAAAATGCATGTACTTTCGAGGTGGTTTAAATCATTTATTGTATTTTTCCAGCATATAACAGACCAACAAGGGCGATCCCCCCTGGATATATGTGAGGAGAACAAGCAGAGTAAATGGGAGGAGACGGCCGAGCTGCTGAAGAATTCTCTTAATAAGCCCGTAGGTTTTGTGTAGTGGTTTAATATACTTTATAATGTGTGTCCATTTGGCTACTGAGCCAAGATTTAGGACACGGTATACGGATTTATACATTCGAGTGAACTATAAATCTGTCTTCAGTCAGCTCCCCCTAGTGGCGACTTTGTGAAGGGGAGTAGGTAATATGGCCGAGGGTGCTCTATTAAATGATGGACGTGCTGATGCTCATCTTTAGAGTCGGTGCTCACTTGATGCTTGGCCATCTTTGATGACCTCAGTGTGGATTCCCTTGGTGAACGCCCTGGTATAATATACTAGAGTTATAGAAGTTGATGACATGCGTTGTTATTTTTTCTTCTTTAAATCAGTATGAAAAGGTTCGCATCTATCGAATGGACAGCTCGTACCGCTCGGTGGAGCTGAAACATGGCAATAACACAACGGTGCAACAGATCATGGAGGGGATGCGTCTGTCCCAAGAGACCCAGCAGTTTTTTGCCATTTGGATCTGCTCAGAGAATATCAGTAAGTATTCTGCTGGTGCAGTCACTGTGTACGTACATTACTTATCCTGTACTGATCCTGAGTTACATCCTTTATTATACTCCAGAGCTGCACTCACTATTCTGCTGGTGCAGTCACTGTGTACATACATTACTTATCCTGTACTGATCCTGAGTTACATCCTTATTATACTCCAGAGCTGCACTCACTATTCTGCTGGTGCAGTCACTGTGTACGTACATTACTTATCCTGTACTGATCCTGAGTTACATCCTGTATTATACTCCAGAGCTGCACTCACTATTCTGCTGGTGCAGTCACTGTGTACGTACATTACTTATCCTGTACTGATCCTGAGTTACATCCTGTATTATACTCCAGAGCTGCACTCACTATTCTGCTGGTGGAGTCACTGTGTACATACATTATATTACTTATCCTGTACTGATCTTGAGTTACATCCTGTATTATACTCCAGAGCTGCACTCACTATTCTGCTGGTGCAGTCACTGTGTACATAACATTACTTATCCTGTACTGATCCTGAGTTACATCCTGTATTATACTCCAGAGCTGCACTCACTATTCTGCTGGTGCAGTCACTGTGTACATACATTACTTATCCTGTACTGATCCTGAGTTACATCCTGTATTATACTCCAGAGCTGCACTCACTATTCTGCTGGTGCAGTCACTGTGTACATACATTACTTATCCTGTACTGATCCTGAGTTACATCCTGTATTATACTGCAGAGCTGCACTCACTATTCTGCTGGTGCAGTCACTGTGTACATACATTACATTACTTATCCTGTACTGATCCTGAGTTACATCCTGTATTATACTCCAGAGCTGCACTCACTATTCTGTTGGTGCAGTCACTGTGTACATACATTACATTACTTATCCTGTACTGATCCTGAGTTACATCCTGTATTATACTCCAGAGCTGAACTCACTATTCTGCTGGTGCAGTCACTGTGTACATACATTACTTATCCTGTACTGATCCTGAGTTACATCCTGTATTATACTCCAGAGCTGCACAAGATGTATATACTTATATACATTTTCACCCTTCTAATGGCTGCTTCCCTTTTAGGGTGAAATGATGGGAGTCTCTTTAGTATTGTATTCCTGTTTCCCTGCTGCTGATTATTATGGAGTCTCCCTCTCATTTGTCTTTTGCTCTCGTTTTAGGTTTGCAGCTGAAGCCATTTCACAAGCCCCTGCAGCATATCAGAGACTGGGCCGAGATTGTCAATGAACTGACCAACCTGGACCCCCAGAGAGAGACCCCGCAGCTCTTCCTCCGCAGAGATGTAAAGTTACCACTAGACACAGAGAAAAAGGTAACGGAGCAACGGTCTCGTCCTCACCTCGTATTGACCAGACGCAACACTTTCTTGTAATTAATTCCCTCGTGGAGGGAGCCTGTGAGTCTTGTTTCTCTCACCTACCCAGTGTATAGTGGCAAAAAAAGAAGAAGCTCATAGGGTATGTAAGTCATCTCAATCCCTAAAGAGAGGTATGTGCGCTCGCCTGTATAATGGCGGTGAGTGCGTTGGAGAGGTAAGGTTCGTAGGTGGAGGTGACGAGGTCGTTGCAGCCAGTGCCAATTGCGTTTTGATGAGATCCTCTGGACAAAGGTCGCCACCCAGCCGGAGTAATATCCAAATGACAGGAGGGTGAGTAGGGAGAGGTGTACCCCACATGTTCCAAACCACTGAACTAGTTACGGCAGGCGCAGGAAACGACCAGCAAATGGATAAAAGGAGCTTTCTTCGTGGGTAATTTTTAAAACAACCAACGCGTTTCGGGGCTGGTACTGCGCTGTTCCTATGGTCAGGTGGCCGGTGGTAAGGGCCTCTGCACACGCTGCACAGCATGATGGATGACCTGTGTAGTGCGTCCATCACGTTGTGGAGCGTGTGCAGAGGCCCTTACCACCAGCCACGTCACAACAGGAACAGCGCAGTACCAGCATCTATAATATCCATCCAAAAGACTTGATAAAGGGATCCCAAAACGCGTTGTCTGTTTTGAAAATTACCCACCAATGAAGCTCGGTTTATCCATTTGCTGGTCGTTTTCTGCGTCTGCCTCAACTAGTTGAGTGGTTTGGAACCCGTCGGGTACACCTCGCCTACACGGTGATGGACAGCTCTCCTTGTGTGTACACTCCCATAAAGAAAAGCTGTGGGGCGAGCAGAATACACAAGTTACCTATAGGTGGGTGGAGTAAGCCTGACTCACAAGCTTTTTTTCTGTGTGTGGGCGGGGTAATCAGGACTCTCATGCTCTCTCTGAGTCCGGCAGCATCCACATTGCTGCAGAGCTGATGTTCCTATATTTTTTATACCGTCTTTACAGATTGAAGATCCTCTGTCTATACTGATCCTTTTCGATGAGGCTCGATACAACCTCCTGAAAGGTTTCTATCCGGCACCAGACGTGAAGCTGATCACACTGGCCAGCCTCCTCCTACAGATCGTGTATGGGAACTACGAGAGCAAGAAGCACAAGCAAGGGTTCATGAAGTGAGTACTGCCGCCTGGGGGTATGTTTTATCGTTACTAGTGCTCAGATTGCACGTGGGGGGAGCAAACGCTTCCATGTTCCTATAGAGGTAGGCCTGACACATCTGGCACCGCTCATCTCCAGTGAAAACCTAACCTGCAAAGCACACAGTTCTGCTGGTCTTCCTGCTAAGTTTAAAGTCTCAGGATCTCATATCTAATGGGGTTGTCCTGCTGCTTCAGTGTCTGTATAGAGAATGGCCAGTTGTGGTGCTTGGTGGGACATGTGATTACACAAGTCACTGTGCAGTGCATTGTGGGCTATAGAGAGCGTAGCAATCCCAGTACAGAATATTTTATGATTTTATTTTTTTTTGTTTTTTTCCTCCAGTGAAGAAAATTTAAAGTCCATTGTACCAATCACCAAGCTGAAGAGTAAAGCCCCTCATTGGACAAACCGCATCCTCCATGAGTACAAGGTGAGGTTGCTTCCTGATGCTCAGTTATAGGAAGACATTCAGTAGTCACCCAGTCCAGTATTTTCTTGCAAAAAAAACTGTATAACTGCTGCCGGGAATGGAGAGAGCCTGCTTCCCCCACCCACTCATAGAGCCTGTGAGTCCTGCTTCCCTCGTTAGTCATAGAGCCTGTGAGTCCTGCTTCCCTCGTCCACTTAGAAAGCCTATCTGTATCCACCTCCCTCTGACAGAGACAGCCTGTGAGTCCTGCTTCCTCACCTACTCATAGAGACAGCCTGTAAGTCCTCCTTCCCTCGCCCACTAATAGAGACAGCCTGTCAGCCATGCTTCCCCCGCCCACTAAGAGAGACAGCCTGTCAGCCATGCTTCCCCCGCCCACTAAGAGAGACAGCCTGTCAGCCATGCTTTCCCCGCCCACTAACAGAGACAGCCTGTCAGCCATGCTTCCCTCGCCCACTAACAGAGACAGCCTGTCAGCCATGCTTCCCTCGCCCACTAACAGAGACAGCCTGTCAGCCATGCTTCCCTCGCCCACTAACAGAGACAGCCTGTCAGCCATGCTTCCCCGCCCACTAACAGAGACAGCCTGTCAGCCATGCTTCCCCCGCCCGCTAACAGAGACAGCCTGTGAGTCCTGCTTCCCCGCCCGCTAACAGAGACAGCCTGTCAGCCATGCTTCCCCTGCCCACTAACAGACAGCCTGTGAGTCCTGCTTCCCACGCCCACTAATAGAGACAGCCTGAGTCCTGCTTCCCCCCCCCCCCCCCCACTTATAGAGACAGCCTGTGAGTCCTGCTTCCCCCCCCCACTAATAGAGACAGCCTGTGAGTCCTGCTTCCCCCCCCCACTAATAGAGACAGCCTGTGAGTCCTGCTTCTCCCGCCTACTAATAGAGACAGCCTGTGAGTCCTGCTTCCCACGCCCACTAATAGAGACAGCCTGTGAGTCCTGCTTCCCCATCCACTTATGTCAGTACTATGCCATTAAAAATGAAATAGAAATAATTGTTCTTCTGTAGCACTGATCACGGAGAGATAAAGTTCCCAATGAGCGCAGAGTAATCAGGTTTATTTGACTCTACTGCACATGGAAGGGTTTATCTGGTATATGAGGTATTCCTCATTAGAATAGTAGGTGGAGGACTGGAATGACACCTCTGTGGTTGTCTTTGTAAGCCTAGATAAACCTGCATGCCGAGGAGCAGTGGATTGATCAATATAGTGTGAGAAGCCCTGACCAGACTCAATACTGGGGTAGTATATGGGATTTGTGGTGCTCTAATTGAGTCACCACCGTTAACTCCTCCCTGGTCTGACTTATGGTCTGACAAGTGTTAAGTGAGCCTTTCTGCTGAACTTAGTCAACTTGTAGGAAAACAGGCCAAACTGGATGGACAGATGTCTTTTTTCGGCCTTATAAACTATGTTACTATGTAGATGAGAGGAACTAAAAGACTCTGGGAGTGAACTAGTATAGATAGACTTTTATTATATCTAGGAAACCAATTTTTATTAAACAAAAACACACAGAATAGTTAGGTTATATAGGTTAATACGTAATAAAAAAAAAAAAGTGTTGTAGGAAGTGTCCCTTTAAGCGGCAGAGATGGGGAGTCTCCAGTTTTCTGTACATTGTCTATGTCGTGTCTGTTGCAGATTCTGAGTACAAGTGAAGGGGTCAGCAAAGAAATGCACCATCTGCAGCGCATGTTTCTCCAGAATTGCTGGGATATACCCACCTACGGAGCAGCCTTCTTCACAGGGCAGATATTCACCAAGGCCACGTCCAGCAGCCACAAGGTCATTCGGGTGTATGTGGGTGTCAATAATAAGGGGCTGCACCTTCTCAACCTGGAGACCAAGGTAAGTTGGGAGGAAAAAGTTGTTGAGACAATTAAATGCATCTTTAATGTACACGTTATCAAGGATGATTAGAGAAGAAAAGTCCTATAATCCGGTATCAGCTGCTGGACTATCGGACTTCCCAGGTCACCAGATGGTCCTATAAAAAGGTAGAGAACCTTCAGGAAGACTTGGAAAGGGGTTGTCCGAGTAATTTTTTTGTCCTTTGTATGTTTCTAACTAGTCCAATACAACAGCTTTTGCATACACTTTCTGCTTCTAAAGCTGCTTGTTTCTTAGATTTAACTCAGGGTCACATGACCTGTGATGTCAGCTTATCTCCCTGCTGTGTGAGGTTTCGTGCACAAGCCTCAGAGATCAGATAACAGCCTGTACACTAGACGTCACTGGCCACGCCCCCCTGCTCTGCCGCTGCTGCTATCTGCTCTCTCCCTGGATTCCTTCAGATAAAACATTAACACCCTTCAGCCAGAACACACTGAAGGCTTTACAACAGCAGCTGCGGATTTAAAGAGACACAGGATCTGCTCTCCTCACCCTACAGACACAGAGCTGACACTGGAGCTGATCTGGAGAGTATTGTATTGTACAAGAACAGGTAGAGGGAAGATCCTGTGTGTATCAGCAGTGTCATTGTACAGCTGGGACTTGGAGTCCTACACATACAACATGCTGCTGAGTATCCCAGGCAGACATGTCACTCAGGTCAGCACTCCCTTTGCAGAGCAAGGGGGGAGGGGCAGAGATTGTTATTACTGCAGGTAAACAAAGGCCAGAAGAGAACCAGGGAAATGAGGAAATAGAGATTTTTTTTGCCTAAAACTTGCTTAACTTAGTTATATATTTCTGCCCATCAGATTTAAAGTACTATATATTTTTTTTCATAACTCTGACAACCCCTTTAAATAAAATGTTGGCACAAAAGAGGTTACTCCAGAGCAGCCGGTGCACAACTGTTTATAGTCTGAGGGACACATTGCTGGATTTTAGATTCTGTCCAGGCCCCAATAATACTTAAACCCCCGCTTTTTTATTTGTCTGGTGTATGTGTATGAGGGCTTGTTATTTTTGCAGGATGGGTTGTACTTTATGTAGGCACTGTGTACATATATATTAGTGTTTAATTTATAGTCCTTTTTATTGTGGAAAAATGCTGATTAGTTCGATTTTTTTTTTTTTTTTTAATTTAGATGCAAACTTTTTATATTTTCTTTTTACCTTTGGTTTTATTCCAGTAGGTGGGATTGATTTTTTTTCCCCCCATTTTTAACCTATAACATACTATATGATAACAGTACACAGGAGAAATGGTCATACCGCTTTGGTCTCATATCAGTGGACCATTGTCTGACTGATGGTACTAGGTCTGGTCTTTGGTCTAAACACAGGTATTCCATGTGACACTGGCCACCCATAACATGGCCAGCCACGCAGTGCCACGCATAACATGGACAGCCGCGCAGCGCCAACCCCATAACATGGCCAGCCACGCAGCGCCACCCCGTAACATGGACAGCCGCGCAGCGCCACCCCGTAACATGGACAGCCGCGCAGTGCCACCCCCGTAACATGGACAGCCGCGCAGTGCCACCCCGTAACATGGACAGCCACGCAGTGCCACCCCGTAACACGGACAGCCGCGCAGCGCCACCCGGTAACACGGACAGCCCGCGCAGCGCCACCCGGTAACGACGGACAGCCGCGCAGCGCCACCCGGTAACACGGACAGCCGCGCAGCGCCACCCGGTAACACGGACAGCCGCGCAGCGCCACCCGGTAACACGGACAGCCGCGCAGCGCCACCCGGTAACAACGGACAGCCGCGCAGCGCCACCCCGTAACACGGACAGCCGCGCAGTGCCACCCGTAACAATGGACAGCCGCGCAGTGCGCACCCCGTAACACGGACAGCCGCGCGCAGTCGCGCAGTGCCACCCCGTAACACGGACAGCCGCGCAGTGCCACCCGTAACACGGACAGCCGCGCAGCGCCACCCCGTAACACGGACAGCCGCGCAGCGCCACCCGCGGTAACACGGACAGCCGCGCAGCGCCACCCGGTAAACACGGACAGCCGCGCAGCGCCACCCGGTAACACGGACAGCCGCGCAGCGCCACCCGGTAACACGGACAGCCGGCACAGTAACACGGACAGCCGCAGCGCCACCGCGGTAACACGGACAGCCGCGCAGCGCCACCCGGTAACACGGACAGCCGCGCAGCGACAACGCCGTACAACACGGACAGCCGCGCAGCGCCACCCGTAACACGGACAAGCGCGCAGCGCCACCCGGTAACACGGACAGCCGCGCAGCGCCACCGGTAACACGGACAGCGCGGCAGCCGCCACCCGTAACAGTACACAGGAGAAGTGGTCAGACCGCTGTGAGGTTCATATCAGTGGACATTGTCTGACTGATCGTACTAGGTTCTGGTCTTTGTCTTAAACACAGTATTCCATTACACTGGCCACCCCATAACATGGCCAGCCACGCAGTTGCCACGCATTAACATGACAGCCGCGCAGCGCCACCCCATAACATGGCCAGCCACGCAGCGCCACCCCGTAACAGGACAGCCGCCGCAGCGCCACCCGTAACCATGGACAGCACCGCGCAGTAGTTGCCCACCCCGTTAACATGGGACAGCCGCGCAGCAGTGCCACCCCGTTTAACATTGGACAGCCACGCAGTGCCACCCCGTAACACGGACAGCCGCGGCAGCGCCACCCGGTAAACACGGGACACCGGCAGCGCCACCGGTAACACGGACAGCCGCGCAAGCGCCACCCGGTAACACGGACAGCCGCGCAGCCCACCCGGTAAACACGGACAGCCCGCGCAGCGTCCACCCGGTTTAACACGGACCAGACCGCGCAGCGCCACCCGTAACACGGACAGCCGCGCATCGCCACCCCGTCCACGGCAAGCGCCTAGTTGCCACCGTAAAACAATGGAACAGCCGCGCAGCCACCCCTAACACGACAAGCCGCGCAGTTCACCCGTAACACGGACAGCCGCGCAGTGCCACCCCGTAACACGGACAGCCGCCGCAAGTGCCACCCCGTAACACGGACAGCCGCGCAGCGCCAACCCGGTAACACGGACGCCGCCCCACGGCAGCTCACCGTAACACGGACAAGCCGCGCACGCACGGTTACACGGGCACCGCCAGCCCACCCGGTACACGGACAGCCGCGGCAGCGCCACCCGTAACACGGCAACGCGCGCGCCAGCGTCACGACAAGCCGCGCAGCGCCACCCGTAACACGGACAGCCTGCGAGCCACCCGGTACACACCAGGCCGTCGCCCCACCATAACACGCAGCCGCGGGGGGGAACACGGACAGGCCAGTCACTCCGGTAACACGGTGGGCGCGGGTAACAGGACACCGCGCAGGCGCAGGGGAACACGACAGCCGCGGTCCTCCCTTAAGCGACGCCGGCGCGTGCCACCGACAGGGCCGCGCAGCCGCCAACCCCGTTAGACAACGGACAGGCCGCGCAGGAGCCAAGCGGCACGACTCAGACAGAGGCCTGTCTTCAGTTATGGACGATCGGCCGACGCAGCGCCACCGGCGGAACGTGGGGCGACCGCGAAGAATGGCAGCTCGCGAACCCGCGCGCATACCTTGTTCCACGGGACGCCTCGCACCCCGCGAAACGTGGCCGGAGCGCCAGGCGTCACGGACCGCCGCGCAGCGCCAGCGAAGCCCCCATTCCACCGCGACACGGAGCCGAGGCCACCCCACACGGACAAGCCGCGCAGCCGCACCCCGTAACACGAAGGCGCGGCACGACACCCGTCACGGACAGCCCGCGGCGTATGCGTAAGCGACAGCCCGCGGCAGGGCCACCCGTCCCACGGTGCGCGCGGCTGCGTAAACGGGCCCTATGATGCGTACACCAGCGCGCGCAGCGCCATAAAGGCAAGCGCGCGGGGTAACACGAAAGCCGGGCACGACATGACGTGTCTACGCGTAGGAGGCGGGAGTGAGCCGCGCAGCCGAGTCCATCAGCGCTGAACAATTGCAGCCTGAGCACCAGTAAGTGGAGCGCTCATCGTGACGCGAGGTCAAAACATGGAAGCCGCGCAGTCCATATGAGTGATCACGTATGTGAAATAGAAGTCCGGTCACTGATCGTCATATTGCTCGGAGTCCGCGGTGAGACCTCAACCTGAGATTTAGCTCTATATACTAAGTGGACTGAAAGGCGAAGAAGGATTCTATCAGTAGTGGCTCTTATGTCCACACCAAAGGTGGACCAAGCAGGGAAACTCAATCAGAAGGCGAGTGTCACTTTCCTGGCATCCGCAGGGCCGAGCATTACCACATTCTCCATTCAACCAGTAGTTATCTCTGTAATGCAGGACGGGGTCCAGGGCGAGAGACGCTCTTTGTAATCACTCTCTATGCTGACAAGCTCCTCTTTTCAACTTTTAAAGGGACAATCTGTCAGCAGTTTTGTACCTATGACACTGGCTGACCTGTTACATGTGCACTTGGCAGCTGAAGACATCTGTGTTGGTCCCGTGTTCATATGTGCCGCATTGCTGAGAAAATGATGTTTTATTATATGCAAATGAGCCTCTAGGAGCAATGGGGGCGTTGCCATTACTCCTAGAGGCTCTGCTGTCTCTGCAACTGCTGCGCCCTCTGCAGTTTGATTGACACGACCAGTGTGTGATCACATTTACACTTCCTGGCCCTGTCAATCAAAGTGCAGAGGATGCAGCAGTTTCAGAGAGAGCAGAGCCTCTAGGAGTAATGGTAACGCCCCCATTGCTCCTAGAGGCTCATTTGCATATAATAAAACATCATTTTTCTCAGCAATGTGGACACATATGAACATGGGACCAACACAGATGTCTTCAGCTGCCAAGCGCACATGTGAGGCTACTTTCACACTAGCGTTAATATTTTACGGTATTGAGATCCATCATAGGGTCTCAATACCAGAAAAAAACGCTTCCATTTTGTCCCCGTTCATTGTCAATGGGGACAAAACGTAACTAAACTGAACAGAACAGAGCGCTCCAAAATACATTATGTTCCGTTCCCATACTGGAGAGCAGCATGCTGCGGTTTTCTTTCCGTCATAGGATGCAGAGCAAAATGGATCCAGCATGACCCACAATACAAGTCAATGGGGACGGATCCGTTCTGTCTGACACAATAGAAAACGGATCCGTTCCCCAATGACTTTTGATGGAGTTAATGACGGATCAGTCCCAGCAATGTTATAGATAATACAACCGGATCCGTTCATAACAGATGCAGACGGTTGTATTGTCAGTAACAGAAGTGTTTTTGCTGATCCCTGACGGATCCAACAATAACGCTGGTATGAAAGTAGCCTTACAGGTTACATCTGCTGACAGATGTCCTTTAAAAGTTGGGAAGAGGAGCTGTCAGTGACAGCAGGAAGAAAGAACAGCGCCTATAAGGTGAATTCTCACAGGGCAGGTTTGTTTGCAGACATTTTGATGACTGTCCCATGAGTTAGCTGCCAAAACAATCCCATTCCGATAGACATAAGTGACATGTATGGACTCCGCACGTCTTCCACTTTTATATTTTAGGAGGTTTTGCTCATCCCAGACTTTTAACCACAGACATGAATTTTTTTTTTTTAATGTAATTTACGCTTTGACCCTCATGAGAGCAATATGGGGGTAGAATACGATAGAATATTTATAAGTCAGGTTTTATTTATGTTTGTCAAATGTGTGACCATAGTCCCAAGATACCTAGCAGCTAAAGGGTTAAGTGCCACGTCCACCTTTGCTACTATTTCTATTGTCTGGATGCATTTAAAATGTAAGAAATGAGACAAATTTGCATAGTTTTAAGTAAAATCTTCTTCCGTTTTGTGTGTTCCTCTCCTGTTCGGAGCTAAGTGTCTCCATAGTTACAGCACAACCCTGTGTAGTCTGACCGGGCAGCCATATCCCCTCCTGTTCCCTGCATCTTCCAATCATGCACCCGGTAGGCAAACCTGAGGCTCTTCAGCTGTTGCAAAACTACAACTCCCAGCATGCCCTGTCAGCCTACAGCAGGGCATGGTGGGAGTTGTAGTTTTACAACAGCTGGAGAGCAGCAGGTTGGCCATCCCTGCATAAGACTGAGGGGAATATGACTGCAGGATCAGACTACATAGGGTGGGTTTATAGTAGAGAGACCTCACTCTGCATAGGAGCTGTATACACAAAACGGCAGGAGATAAGCAGAGGTAGCAACACTCTTTGGTTACACATCACTTATACATCTCGTCTTCTGGAACAGGCCGGCCTCGTAGTGAAGCTCCTGATGAAGCTGAGCGGCCAGTTAGTGCCCGGAGATAAGAACATGACAGAGCGCTACGGTTACGGATAGCCGGCGTAAGACGTCTCTGCCCCACGTCCTCTATGCACCTACAGAGTCCTCACAGAGTTCATTGCAGAAGCCTCGGCCACAGACCGGTTGTCAGGCGCCGCTCATTCATCCGCTTCTTTTTCTATGTATTTTTCTACACGCCTTTTTATTTTTTCTTTATCAATAGAAGTGCTGTAAAAATATAAAAAAAAAGCATCATATTTATTAAAAAAAAAAGCCGTAAATAAAAGCGTCTGCTGTGCTTTATTCATTGCATAAAAAACAACATTTTAGGGAAGAGCGGGTTTTCTTTTTTTCTTTTCATTAGATAAATACTCACTGTATAAAAAAACACTAATTAGTTATTAGTATTTCACAACTGGAGAAAAATGGGGGGGAAAAAAATCTTATTTCAGAAAACCCGAAACATAGTGACGAGATCCAAGGAGACCGGGCAGTCATGTACTGATCATGATATCCTTTATACATACATAACCCTTGTTCAGACTAAGTCATATTTAGAGATGAACTAATAAGCGACTTTGAATGCTGCATCTGAAGTCGCTTTGCTAAAAAATTCATTAAAGTACTGTATGGAAATTCGTCTCCGTATAGTATTAGAATGTATGGGCTCCGATGAGCCAAAGTTAGTCATTCACAAAGTCGCGCAAGTCTTTGTTGAATTGCTTTGGTAATTGATTATTACAGTGAAAAACCTTGGAACCGAACTCCACCACCCAGACATGCTCTGGATATATATACCACCTGACTCGCAAAACAAAAAATGCTTAAATTAACCCTCTAAAAAAAAAAAGGGTGGAGAGGAATCTATGGTGGGCTACTTGCCAAAAAAAAAGAAACTGGGGAGTACAAACATTTTACAGAACACCACCTGAGAAGCAAAGGATAATGGAAACTATTTCTATATCTTCATTTTCCCCCTCAGTCTATGGATCGAGGGGATCATTAGATCAACATAATCCTTGATTCTCTAAAACACGACCACCCTTAAAGGGTTTCTGTCACCAGTTTTTTCGGTATGAATCAGGCTGACATTAGAGATGTGCTAATGTCACCTGATTCCAAATATATATCTGTTTTATTTACTGGTGCCTCCATTTTTATTTTATACTAATAAGGCCTCTAGGTGCAAGGGGCGTTACCCCTGCTCCTAGAGGCTCTGTTGATTGACTCCACTCACCATAGCTTGCAAGGACCTTCAATGATGTCATGACCATGTGATCAGTCACATGGTTAGGATCACACAAACAGCCTGTCTCTTCCTAAACCATGTGACTGATCACATGGTCATGACATCATTCAAGGTCCTTGCAAGCTATGGTGAATGGAGTGTTTCTTCTCTGCCTGGTCCTGTCAATCAACAGAGCCTCTAGGAGCAGGGGTAATGCCCTTGCACCTAGAGGCCTTATTAGCAAAAATAAAAGTTCATTATATATAAAAATGGCACCAGTAAATAAAACAGATATATATTTGGAATCAGGTGACATTAGCACATCTCTAATGTCAGCCTCATTCATACCAAAAAAACTGGTGACAGAAACCCTTTAAGTATTTAAAGGGTCACTAACTTAAAAAAAAAAAAAAAAACCTTTCGATATTTCATAGAGACATATCAAAAGTTGAGTTTGGTGTGGATCTGAGGGCTGAGATTCCCATGATCCTAGAATGAGGGGAGAGAGCGCTCTCTCCTCGCTGCAGAGGACGGGATTCAGATGGACCCATAGACTTCTAATGAGTACATCTCGTGCAGTCAGAAGAGAGAGCGCGATATGCACAAGCTTCCCTTCTAGAGATCGTCGGGATCTCAGTGCTCAGACCAGTGTCGGACTGGGGTGCCTACGGCCCACCAGTAGAATTTATTTTGGGGGCCCACTGTACGGATACATTCAAATATTACCTAATCACACAGCAGCAGATGCTACCAGATGATTGACTATAGGGTCCCTGCAGCAACTCTGAGAAGGTAGGTCCTGGGGAGAAGAGGACACTGGTGGCTTTCCTCTATACCTAGAAGACATCTCAGCTCTGATCGTGTCTATAATAGTAAACTGGGGAGATTCTTTAATAATCTATCAGGTTTTTTATATGGTTGAGGTGTTGTACATTGAATATATGTATGTAGTGCAGTAAGTCTACTGTGTTATGTGCCACTTGTACAGGGGGTGGGAGACTAGGGGCCAAGCGGGGCAGGGGCGGACTGGGAACTTAAAGTGGGCCTGGGAAAAAACACTAAAAGTGGCCCCGTTTTGTAGCCAGGTCCACATTGTGGCACATTATACCACCTCAACAGAGCCAAATACCACAGTCCATCACAGAATACTGACACCATCAGCACAAAATACATCCCCAAAAGCTTCCAGTGGTCTATGGTCAATTCGACCCTGCACCAGGGGATTCACCTGTACCTCTGTGGGCCAGTCCGAGCCTGGCTCAGACACCCACCAATCTAAACTTTTGATATGTCTCTATGTGAATGTAGCTTTATCTGTGGTATTAGGTCTGTGTCTAGCCCCTTTTGAACCTCTTGAGGAAGCTGATCTTAAAGAAGAACTCCCGACAAAAATTTTATTCCATGTCCTGCTAGAAATATACATGATATAATCTGTAGGGAATGTCAGTTTCTTACCAGTGTCTGAATTTTTGACTTATATCATCCTGAAGTTTCTTATCTGTGTGATGTGACCAGCAATTAGACCCACCAACTCACACATAGACTTATGTGTGGACAGGAAGTCTAATTCTCTATGTATTCCTATGAGACTGAAAGTGAGGCTCCCATAGGAATGAATAGAGCAGTTACTGGCTTCCTGTCCTGGGTCAGATGGAGGTCAGGGAGTTGGTCACATGACCCAGCTACAATAAGAAGAGAGGTTTTTACTCACAGAAACGGTCACTGATAAGAAGATTTTGCGGGAGTTCTTCTCTAAGTTTGTTTCTATCAAAGTTACGTTTCTTTTGGGCATAACTTCGGCAAATAAAATTGGTGAGATCCAAGCTTTATCATTTATTGAACTTTACACCTTGAGTTGAGATACCTACCTTCTTTCTTGTCCAAGGTTGCTTCTTTCTGTAACCTAAATCAGGTAATTTCCCTAGTTTATGTTCCCGGAGAAAATGAAGGCTCAAGCCTTCAATTTCTGGATATTTCCAGGTTTCTGAAAATGTATTTAGTCAGAACCTCTAAATTTTGGAAACTTCTCATTTTTTTGGGGGGGAGGGGGGAGGCAAAAACAAGGGATTCAAAGCATGTAAACCTTCTTTTGGAAGATGGATTACAGAAACCATTAGTTTAACTTATTCCTCTCAAGATTTAGAACCTCCAAAGTTTGTTGATGCCCATTCCACCAGGACAGTTTTGACATCTTGGACTTAAAGAGGACCTTTCACCAATCCTGACATGCCTGTTTAAATAGCTTCATGCATTCCCCATGTAATAACAATTCCGGAGCATCTATTCTTATCTCTCTATGTTGTGTCATTCCTTTATTATTTCTACTAGAAGTTATGAATGAATTGCTATTTGTCTTCAGTAAGGGAACAGAGGGGAGGTAACCAGTTGGGGGTGTGTACCTGTACAGTCTGAACATGGCAGCACTGATTGGCTAGAGTGAGACTGTGCAGGGACACACCCCCAACTGGTCACCTCCCCTCTGTTCCCTTACTGAAGACAAATAGCAATTCATTCATAACTTCTAGTTCAAATAATAAAGGAATGGCACAACATAGAGACATAAGAATAGATGTTCCAGAATTGTCATTACGTGGGGAATGCATGGAGTTATTAAAATAGGCATGTCAGGAGTGGTGAAAGGTCCTATTTAAAGTCAGCTCCTCTTGAGCAGATTTGTAATACTGCATCTTGGAGTTCTTACTCAACCTTTACTAATATTAATAGGTTGGGTTCTAGGTTTTCAGAAAACATTGCCTATGGTTGTTCTGCTTGCTAATTCCCTGTTTGTGCGGCTTTTTAAGACGTAAGGGACGTGTTGATTTCTAACATTAATCCCTTAGTCCTAACAGTAGCACAACTTCCCACCCTATTCTTGTCCTTAATAATTAACACACTGTATGTAAGGAGGGTGCACTTCTTATAGAAAGGTTAATTAATTGATAGTTTAAATAGGTTGTCCAGTCCTAAAATCAAAATTCTTTTTATGTTCTCCTCCCCCTCACCGTGTGTGTATATGTGTATATATGTATTTATATTTACTAGCATCTGTATCTAATCCCATAATGTATGATCCTGCCTGCTGAGCTGTGTATCTAATCCTATCTTGTATTATACTGCCTACTGAAGTGTGTATCTAAAGTCTTATTCACATAATCGTATCCATTTTGTGGTCTGCAATTCGCAGATCCGCTAAATAAGGATACTGTCCGATTCGCTTTTCTTTTTGCAGAGCCATCAACTGCTATGAGTTCGAGGTTTGCTTTTTGAGGACCAGGATAGGACATGTTTTCTTTTGTCGAACTGACACACGGATGTGGAAATCACATGGATATCATCAATGTGCTTTCCATAGCCGTATGTCAGTTGTGAAAAAATGCAGATCGCACACAGTATACTTATTTAGCGGATCCACGACATGCAGACTGTAAAACGGATACGGTCGTGTCCTGCCTGCTGACATGTTTATCTCGGTCTATTATGTGTGATACACGAGTGATACAACCATGATCAGTAAGGGGGAACATGGTCCGTGTGCAGGACACATCTCCGGGCCGACCACACTCTCCTGAGAACTGACTGCGTTACCGTAACTTATGATGCAGACAGTTTTTATCTGATTGGGGGGTAAGTACATGATGAGGTGAGTACATGACAACTGCCCTGCCGTCAGAGGCTGGTTGTATCATACATTACTTATCATACAGTAAGTGCAGGTCAGTGGAGCCTCGGTCGGCCTGGAAAATGTGGCTGGTACATGGACCGGGACATGGATTCTGGGGCCAATCACAGTCGTTTGCATAAGCCCTATTACAAATAATACTGAGCCCCCATAACAGTGACATCCACAGTGCCCCTATAACACTGACATCCACAGCGTCCCCAGTGACATTCACAACATAGTGATCAGCCTCTGTGGCTGTAGCTTGATCTCTGGATCATTTTTTACATTAATCATAGGATAACCCTTTTTTTCAAACAACCCAAAGAGTCACACTCAGCATCGACACTCCTACCTTTCCATCATCCTCCCACCTTCTCAACACCCCAATACTGTGGCCTCTGTGCTTCTCAGTAGTGTACTGCAGAAACAGAAAATCCCCTGAAAATACTAACATGCAAAAAGTGCACTATTGGAACACAGTGCCCTAAAAAAAAAAACTGTGCCAAGCAAAAAGTGTCACTGACACTAATAGTGAAAACATAATGTCCCCCCAAAATAATTGTGCTAAGCTCATACTGTGCCAGTGTGCCCCCACAGTAATAGTGCTCCCTAGAGTCCCACCAATAGAAAGAATTTTCTGCCAGAGAGCATAGTGTTAACAGTGCACCCCATAGTAATAATGCCCCCATTGTGCCTATGCTATTAATGATGTTCCCCATAGGCCCCCAGGGGTAAAAATTCACCCTATAATGTGTGCCAGTAGAAAAATACCCCTTTGTAAAGTGTACCAGTACAAAAATACCTCCTTACAATGTGCACCAGTACAAAAAATACCACCTTACCTTTCAGATCAGACTCCCCATATTAGATCCCCATATAACACCACAAATCAAACCCCCAGATCAGATCTCAAATCAGACCCCCAGATCAGATACTCAGACCCCATCAAACCTCATATAAGATCCCCATCAGACCTCCGTATTAGGCTCTCCATATCAGACTTCAGATCCGACCTCCATGTCAGACCCCCTTATCAAATCCTCAGATCAGACCTCCTTATCAGATCCTTAGACCTCCTTATCAGATTCTCAAATCCCCATATTAGATACTTAGACCTCCTTATCAGATCCTTAGACCTCCTTATCAGATTCTCAAATCTCCATATCAGATCCTTAGACCCCCATATCAGATCCTTAGACCTCCTTATCAGATCCTTAGACCCCCATATCAGATCCTTAGACCTCCTTAATCAGATGCTTAGACCCCATATCAGATCCTTAGACCTCCATATTCAGATCCTTAGACCTCCTTATCAGATCCTTAGACCCCCATATCAGATCCTTAGACCTCCATATCAGATGCTTAGACCCCATATCAGATCCTTAGACCTCCATATCAGATCCTCAACCACCCCCCATATCAGATCCTTAGACCTCCTTGTCAGATCCTTAGACTTCCATATCAGATCCTTAGACCTCCATATCAGATCCTTAAGACCTTATCAGATCCTCAGACCCCCATATCAGATCCTCAGAACCCCCCATATCTGATCCTTAGACCCCCATATCAGATCCTCAGACCCCCATATCAGATCCTCAGAACCCCCCATATCAGATCCTCAGAACCCCCCATATCAGATCCTCAGACCCCCCCATATCAGATCCTCAGACCCCCATATCAGATCCTCAGAACCCCCATATCAGATCCTCAGAACCCCCCATATCAGATCCTCAGACCTCCTTATCAGATCCTTAGACCTCCTTATCAGATACCTAGACCCCCATATCAGATCCTAGACCCCCTATATCAGATCCTCAGACCCCCATATCAGATCCTCAGAACCCCCCATATCTGATCCTTAGACCCCCATATCAGATCTCAGACCCCCCCATATCAGATCCTCAGACCCCCATTTCAGATCCTCAGAAACCCCCCATATCAGATCCTCAGACCCCCATATCAGATCCTCAGACCTCCTTATCAGATCCTTAGACCTCCTTATCAGATCCTTAGACCTCCTTATTCAGATACCTAGACCCCCATATCAGATACCTAGACCCCTATATCAGATCCTTAGACCCCCATATCAGATCCTCAGACCCCCATATCAGATCCTCAGAACCCCCATATCAGATCCTCAGACCTCCTTATCAGATCCTTAGACCTCCTTATCAGATAACCTAGACCCCCCATATCAGATACCTAGACCCCTATATCAGATCCTTAGACCCCCATATCAGATCCTCAGACCCCCATATCAGAACCAAAATAAATAACTGGCCTCCACTACTCTCCCACATCCAGTGTCTCTCCTGTAGTCCCCGCTCGTTGGTCTGCAGCACTGTGATCTGTCTGCATACAATAGGCCCTGGGAGGAGTGAGTACAGCACTTTACTGCACTGCCCCCGCCAGACTAGTGAGCGCCTCCATAATGCAAGAGCTCACTAATATTCGCTTTATAAGACACAACGCGTCTTATAAAGAGACAGATACCGTGATACTCGGGCTCGGTGGCCCGGTCGCAATTGTGACCCCTATAGCTATGCCACCCAGCCTGCACATATGAAAAGGAATTTTTGGTTTCGGAGAACCCCTTTAAATGGGAATGAGCTGCGGAAAGTCCATGTGACCTCCGGATGAGATGTGGTCACAGCGTCGGCTCCTTCCAAGAGATGATTGACGGGGGGGGGGGGGGTTCTAGTAGTCAGACGCCCACTTGTCAGACACTGATGACCTATCCTAAAAATAAGTTCTTGATGGTTAAAGGGTTTGTCCAGGATCCCGTTGGACCTAGCGTGTATGGCCTAATACGAGAATCATACTCAGTTGATCCCCGGGTTCTGCGTCCTGTCTGCGTTCTTCCAGCCAGTAGTAGATCAATCTCCGATTGTGGACTGTACCATTATGGAATTTGTCAAATTAAGGCGACATATAATGATTACAATCCCCTCGGGAGACACAGCCACAACCGCCATTGCCTTTTTACTCACCTCCCATGAATATGGATGCGGAATATAAATCAGCAATAAGCATATTATTTACATATTGCAAAAAACACATCAGATATTTCCGCCCTCCGGGTCTATTATAGAGGAGCAGCACTTAAAGGGCAGAGCCGTAAGTACAGGAGCACTGACTCCACTTTCCCGGCCTGAGGCCTCATGCACACGGCTGTACTTTTCCACTGTGCGCTACCCATCTTTTTTCAACAGATAGTACCCATTCTTCTCTATGGGGCCATGCATGCATCCGTTTCTTTTTTTTTTTACATATCTATACGGCTGTTCTGCAAATGATAGAACATGGACTTAGGGTACTACCTTATGGTGCAGTCGTGTCGTAGTCGCCACTTCCTGCTTCGATCCCAGCAGTCATGTGACTGGGAGTCCGTGAGAGCTAGCTCCGCAGTGAGGCTGTACATCGCTTTTACGGGCGTATAACCTCTCTGGGGGCTGCATTCCTCCTGTAACTGGTGCAATATTAAAAGAGAGAAAAAGGTCTTGTATAACCTCATGAGGGACACAAAGTATAAAATACTAATAAAAAAATAGACATAATAAAAAATAAATAATTAAAAAAAAAACGCCACCACACGCTGTACGGCAGCTTCTAGTACTGCCCCCAGGCCACCATAACCCATACATCGAAATGCCTGTTATGGAAAGGGGACATGGTGAAAAAAAAAATTTGTTGCACATTGTGCTTTTATTTTTTTTTAAGTGAAAAACAATATTTTTACCTTTTTTATATTTTTTGAATGGAATTTATTATTGAATTGTAAAACGCTGGGGAATACGGTGCTGATATATAAATAAAGATTATTATATTTTCCTGGTTATAAAAAAATAAAATAAAAAATGGGATAAAAATAATGCCACATGTATCACTGAAAAAAAAAAGCGCAAAAATTATATACACAAATGAATGTAAAAAAAAAAAAAAAGTTATAGCTTCAAACATGCTATACTAAAAAAAAAAAAAACTGGAAATGAACCCAGTCAGGAAGGGGTGTAAATGGCTTGGTCATGAACCGGTTAGAGGTTCTGCAGCAGCTGATCTATTATATGGACTAATTTACCCTCTACTATAAAGGCCCATGAACACGACCATGTGTAGTTTGCGGTCCACAAAAAGCAAAACAAAAACAGATGACATCTGTGTGACGTCCGTTTTTGCGTATCGTATTGTAATAATGCCTGTCCTGTCCACAAAACTGACAAGAATAGGACATGTTCTATTTTTTTGTGGAATGGACATGTGGACATACAGAAACGGAACGCACACAGAGTCATTTCAGTTTTTTTGCAGACCCATTGAAGTGAATAATTCCGCATTCACGGACCTGTAAAAAAAACGGAATGTAAAAAAATACGTTTCTGTTCATGAGACCTTAATGACAGACTTTTAGTCAGTGACCTCAGCTTTCACTTAACTCCCTGGAGACTTGTGAGCGTGTGTGTGTGTGGGGGCACTATACTGACTGAAATAATAATACAGTCTGTAAGACCATAGTAACCTATAATGTCACATATTGTATTCCCTCTATTATACGCCCCACACGTCCGCCCCGCTCCGCCTCCCAGGCTGACACTGACGTCTCCGCTCCACATTGACCAGCGGCTTAGCTGCTCTTGACGTCACATAGTCAGACATCAGTTCAGCCGCAGCCAACCAATCGGAGCGCAGCATTTAGAAACTGCACAGGGCTGCCGGCATCTGTCCCCGCCCACTAACCACGTTGAGCCCCGCCCATCCAAAGCTTTGCTAGCCTCTGTACTGCGCTTTGTGGGGTCGCTCCTTCCCGGTTACCCTCCTTATTGTCAGTGCACTGCACAGGCAGACCCCCGGCTTCCGCCTTTTGCCACTGAAGGGTCTCAGCCTGAAAGGGGGTGGAGACTACTGTGATAACGGATTGCCGCTAAGCCACGCCCACTCCCGCCCTCTGTCATTTTGCTGCAAAAACCTGAGGTCTCCCTCCCAGTCATTGCAGGAGCAGCAGGAACGGCTCACGGCATCAGGTACTGGGGACCATCATCTATGCAATTACTGGATATATCTGTATATTAGAGTAGTGACGTCATCTAGAGGTTGGTATATCGCTCTGGGCTCCATTATTTTGGGTGCAAATTTTAATTTCTGGTGCAACCATACAGATACTCCATATATAGTATGTATAGCATGCACATGAATCCATATGTACTATATATACAATGCACGGTAGTGATGCACCTGATGGGGGTCAGTTTGCTTTAGGGCATGTTCACACCTGGTACGTGCATCTGTCGGTCTGTCTCCCTTAGATCCTGAGCAACATCTTCTGTCTGTCCGTGTTGCTTTCCCAGAGTGTACTGGTTCATGCGTCATTTGGGATCCTGGAAAGCTGGCAGGTGACCAGGCTGGAAGTGTTGGGTGTTACTCTGTGGTCATGTCTGTCCTATCTTTCTTTTCTTCCAGGCGGCCATGTTGCGTAAATCTGTGGCATGGCATGGCGGGCGCCCTGCTAGAGGAGGCGGTAGGGGACAGCTTAACCTCCAAAGTGCTTCTGCCCTGTGCCTTCCTCCTCACTATCGCTTATCTGTCCAAACTGGCCTTCAAACACCTGAACACCATCGACACCGACAATGTGGTAAGTGCGCCGTCAGAAATGGTGTGCAATGACGGGTTTATTTTGTATGGATCCATCTTACGAACATGTACTGAACTGTTATCACCCCACTGAATTTCACTGGATTTTTTTTGGTGAGCTTGTGTTTAAAGGGCATCTGTCAGCAGCTTTGTACCTGACTGACCTGTTACATGTCTGCTTGGCAGCTGAAGACATCTGTGTTGGTCCCATGTTCATATGTGCCTGCATTGCTGTGAAAAATGATGTTTTAATATATGCAAATGAAGCCTCTAGGAGCAACGGGGGCGTTACCATTACACCTAGAGGCTCTGCTCTCTCTGCAACTGTCGCCCCCTCTGCACTTTGATTGACAGGACCAGATGTGATCACATTTACACTGCCTGCACTGTCAATCAAAGTGGAGAGGACACGGCAGTTACGGAGAGAACAGAGCCTCTAGGTGTAATGGTAACGCCCCTGTTGCTCCTAGAGGCTCATTTGCATATAATAAAACATCATATTTCTCAGCAATGCGGGCACATATAAACATGGGACCAACACAGATGTCTTCAGCTGCCAAGCACACATGTAACAGGTCAGCCAGTGTCATAGGTACAAAACTGCTGACAGATGCCTTTTAATCACAATAGACAATCAGTGCTGCAGTGTAAAGCATGAGGTGCAGCTGGAGCCATAGATGAGATTTGTCTCTTACTTCCATTGACTCCTGCCTGATAGTGACGAGACAGTATTTATGTGCCTTCAAGCTTCAACCCCCTAAAGGTGTGTACACACAGGGAGGATAGACTGAAGATTTTCCATAGTGTTTACAGGTGGAAAATCTCCAGCATTAACTGTACACAAATAAATTAAATGTGGGGTTGTCACCATTTTGTCTTCTCATTTGCATTAAAAGTCATTGAAATGGGTTGTCAAGGCTTAGAAAAAAACACAGCGCCACCCCTTTACTGTGGTCTACGTTAGGTATTGCAGGTCAGCCGTATAAATTTCAACGGAGCTGAGCTGCAATACCAGGCACAACCCATAGACACTGTTTCTGGAATAGCCGGACCCTTTTTAGGTAATTCTAGACAGACATTATGGGGGAGATTTATCACAACTGGTGTAATGAAAAACTGGCCTAGTAGCCCATAGCAACCAATCCGATTCCAGCTTTCATTTTCAAGAGGAGCTCTGAAGGATGAAAGCTGGAATCTGATTGGTTGCTATGGGCAACTACGCCACTTTTCCATTCTGATAAATCTCCTATAACATCTATAGCTAAAAATGGAGGCTTCTCTAAACCTGAAAATACTTTTCTCCACAGAAGTATCCTCCGTATATCTTCTCCCCCATTCCTTTCCTGGGGCACGCCATCTCCTTCGGGAAGAGTCCAATTGAATTTCTAGAACGGGCCTATGAGAAGGTGAGTGCGAGGTGGTGGACGTGTGTACGTTATCTATGCCTCACGGGTCAGACAGCCCTGACATTTATATTACATCCGTTAATGATTAACCAGATCAGCCCCGTATTACAGGCTGTGGCCTCCATGTAACGACTGCATCCTGAGAATAATATGACGTGCGGTCGGCTCCTCTGACCGATGCGGCGTGTAATAGACCTTCATGGGATCACACCATATCTTATAGATACGTCATGCTATTCAGAATTTTTGTAATAATCACGTTCAGATTTTTTCCCCTGTCCGTTTGTGTTAAAATTGAATTTCATTTTATTTTTTTTACCTCACTTTTTACCTCACAGAAAATCTCACTGTAATTATGCCATAAAAAAATATTTTACAGCTGGTGCTGTTCTTGAGGAAAAAAATAAAGCCAGGTATATAGACATTACGGAGGGGAGTCCTCCAGTTAGGATGTCCTGTATGAGTTCTGGTGTGGCTCTGATTACTAAGAGGTTAACCCTGATATAGCGTTACGCAGAGGGGAAAGGCATATAACCCTGAGCAGGCACACCGATCTCCTCACAGACGTCTTTCTCTCCTTTCAGTATGGACCCGTCTTCAGCTTCACCATGGTGGGCAAAACCTTCACCTACTTGGTCGGCAGCGACGCCGCCGCGCTGCTCTTCAACAGCAAGAACGACGACCTGAACGCGGAGGACGTGTACTCCCGCCTCACCACCCCTGTATTCGGCAAGGGAGTCGCCTACGATGTCCCCAACCCGGTACTTAGCATTTCTTTTTGATTTCTGTTATATGCGACATGACAGCAGCCCAATATGGCGGCACGGCCGTGTGGATCCACCTTGCCGTCAGCGGGTTTGGTTGTCTTGGGCACGGCCGATGCTGACTGAAATCAAGCACACAGCCATATACTCTCCACACGGTGGCACCATAGATGGCGCAACGATCTGCAACGGGCCATGCACAGATCGGGATCGTCCACATGCCGAACCAAGAGTACATAGAGCAGGATGGGACCAAATGCTCGACTGTAGGATGCCACCTTAAAGGGATAATCCCATTTGGACATCTGTGGCATTATATAAGCTGTTAACCCACCTCGTGACCGCAACGTATAGAGTTTTGCTGCGCATGCGCAGCTCTGTCCAATCTGAAAATAGCTGAGCGCCCATAGAAGTGAATGGGGAGAGCTACACATGTGTGACCACCCTAGAGCCATGCAGGCCCGGCCACCTCTCCATTCAGTGCCCCGTTTTTTTTAGGTAGATGGGGGACCAGATAGGACAATCTCTTTAAAGGGGTTGTCCCACTTTTAAGAACCTCTCTGCGTGGCCGCTCCATTCATCTCTATGGGCTGCATGACCTAAATGTGTGAGCTTTGCCTGCGACCTCCTGACTTTGTGTGACCAGTTTAGGGTGTCATTTGGCCACGAGTCATCCCTCAAGAAAAATATCGCTGACATGTCACGTGTGAATGCATTGGAAGTAAAGGCAGCCACGGGCCTGATGACATCAGCGGTCTGTTCACGTATCGACAGATGGTACATACACACTACAGGTTTATTAGCTTTTTCTTCCGTTTGTTTCTTCCGTAGATCTTCTTGGAACAGAAGAAAATGTTCAAGACCGGTCTGAACATCGCACACTTCAAAAACCATGTGAGAATGATTGAAGAGGAGACCGTGGACTACTTCAAGCGCTGGGGAGATAGCGGGGTTGGAAGTAAGGAGGATTTATGTATACCGTCCTATGGTGACACGCTCCATTAGATGAGTCTCCTGGGTTTATAAATGGGGCAGATCCACCTTCATTTTTGTCTCCCTCAGATAATCTGAACAATTGATAATTATTCGGTACGCTCTGCCTGATCCCATATTCAGTGTGCTCAATCAGATGTCACTGTTTGGTGATATCAGTATTGAAATTAATGACCTCTCCTGTCAGTATAGCGGTCAGTAACTGATAGTTGTACAAAGGGGAGCTGTAATCAGTGATTGATAGCATTCTATGTGTAAGTGTGTATACAGAAGATATCTGTCAGTCAGTGATAGTTGTACACAAGGAGGTGTTATCAGTGATTGATAGTATTCTCTGTGTAAGTGTGTATACAGAGAGAGCTGTCAGTCAGGGATAGTTGTACACAGGGGAAGTGTTATCAGTGATTGATAGCATTCTCTGTGTAAGTGTGTATACATAGCTGTCAGCCACTGATAGCGGTATACAGGGAGGTGTTATCAGTGATTGATAGCATTGTCTGTATGAGTGTGTATACAGAGGTAGCTGTCAGTCACTGATAGCTGTATACAGGGAGGTGTTATCAGTGATTGATAGCATTCTCTGTGTAAGTGTGTATACGGAGATAGCTGTCAGTCACTGATAGCTGTATACAGGGAGATGTATCAGTGATAGCATTCTCCGTGTAAGTGTTAACAGAGATAGCTGTCAGTCAGTGATAGTTGTACACAGGGAGGTGTTATCAGTGATTGATAGCATTCTCTGTGTAAGTGTGTATACAGAGACAGCTGTCAGTCAGTGATAGCTGTATACAGGGAGGTGTTATCAGTGATAGCATTCTCCGTGTAAGTGTGATCACAGAGATAGCTGTCAGTGACTGATAGTTGTACACAGGGAGGT
>ONZH01018657.1:0-30309 GCA_900303285.1 Rhinella marina | reverse complement strand
AAAACAACAAAAAAAATATTTTTTTATATATTTTTTTTTATATATTTTTTTTGTAGTTTTGTTTTTTTTGGAACGTGACGTGCAGAAACTATAGTAGACCTAACTCACACCCTGTTAATGGTGGCTATTTTGACTGCGACCCAGACAAATGTCGCACAGAGATTTTTGTGATCAAGCTATACACGTGAGAGCAAAAGACCCGGTTGGATTACGTGACTTACAGAAAGTGTCACCTGGACAGAAAATACGGATTGGAGTGAGTGGACAGCTGAACTGTGACACACAGAATGGTTCCACACTGCTGTGTGAAATGGATTTGTATCACTGAGCTAAAACAACAAAAAAAATATTTTTTTATATATATTTTTTAATATATTTTTTTGTAGTTTTGTTTTTTTTTGGAACGTGACGTGCAGAAACTATAGTAGACCTAACTCACACCCTGTTAATGGTGGCTATTTTGACTGCGACCCAGACAAATGTCGCACAGAGATTTTTGTGATCAAGCTATATACGTGAGAGCAAAAGACCTGGTTGGATTACGTGACGTACAGAAATTGTCACCTGGACAGAAAATACGGATTGGAGTGAGTGGACAGCTGAACTGTGACACACAGAATGGTTCCACACTGCTGTGTGAAATGGATTTGTATCACTGAGCTAAAACAACAAAAAAAATATTTTTTTTATATATATTTTTTATATATTTTTTGTAGTTTTGTTTTTTTTGGAACGTGACGTGCAGAAACTATAGTAGACCTAACTCACACCCTGTTAATGGTGGCTATTTTGACTGCGACCCAGACAAATTGTCGCACAGAGATTTTGTGATCAAGCTATATACGTGAGAGCAAAAGACCCGGTTGGATTACGTGACGTACAGAAAGTGTCACCTGGACAGAAAATACGGATTGGTGTGAGTGTACTGAACTGTGACACGCAGAATAGTTCCACACTGCTGTGTGAAATGGATTTGTATCACTGAGCTAAAACAACAAAAAAACAATTAAAAAAAAAAAATTTTTATATATTTTTTGGTAGTTTTGTTTTTTTTTGGAACGTGTCGTGCAGAAACTATAGTAGACCTAACTCACACCCTGTTAATGGTGGCTATTTTGACTGCGACCCAGACAAATGTCGCACAGAGATTTTTGTGATCAAGCTATATACGTGAGAGCAAAAGACCTGGTTGGATTACGTGACGTACAGAAAGTGTCACCTGGACAGAAAAAATGGATTGGAGTGAGTGTACTGAACTGTGACACACAGAATGGTTCCACACTGCTGTGTGAAATGGATTTGTATCACTGAGCTAAAACAACAAAAAAATATTTTTTTTATATATTTTTTTTATATATTTTTTTTGTAGTTTTGTTTTTTTTGGAACGTGACGTGCAGAAACTATAGTAGACCTAACTCACACCCTGTTAATGGTGGCTATTTTTACTGCGACCCAGACAAATGTCGCACAGAGATTTTTGTGATCAAGCTATACACGTGAGAGCAAAAGACCCGGTTGGATTACGTGACGTACAGAAAGTGTCACCTGGACAGAAAATACGGATTGGAGTGAGTGGACAGCTGAACTGTGACACACAGAATGGTTCCACACTGCTGTGTGAAATGGATTTGTATCACTGAGCTAAAACAACAAAAAAACTATTTTTTTAATGTATTTTTTTTATATATTTTTTTATGTTTTGTTTTTTTTTGGAACGTGACGTGCAGAAACTATCGTAGACCTAACTCACACCCTGTTAATGGTGGCTATTTTGACTGCGACCCAGACAAATGTCGCACAGAGATTTTTGTGATCAAGCTATACACGTGAGAGCAAAAGACCCGGTTGGATTACGTGACTTACAGAAAGTGTCACCTGGACAGAAAATACGGATTGGAGTGAGTGGACAGCTGAACTGTGACACACAGAATGGTTCCACACTGCTGTGTGAAATGGATTTGTATCACTGAGCTAAAACAACAAAAAAAATATTTTTTTTATATATATTTTTTAATATATTTTTTTTGTAGTTTTGTTTTTTTTGGAACGTGACGTGCAGAAACTATAGTAGACCTAACTCACACCCTGTTAATGGTGGCTATTTTGACTGCGACCCAGACAAATGTCGCACAGAGATTTTTGTGATCAAGCTATATACGTGAGAGCAAAAGACCTGGTTGGATTACGTGACGTACAGAAATTGTCACCTGGACAGAAAATACGGATTGGAGTGAGTGGACAGCTGAACTGTGACACACAGAATGGTTCCACACTGCTGTGTGAAATGGATTTGTATCACTGAGCTAAAACAACAAAAAAAATATTTTTTTATATATATTTTTTTATATATTTTTTTGTAGTTTTGTTTTTTTTGGAACGTGACGTGCAGAAACTATAGTAGACCTAACTCACACCCTGTTAATGGTGGCTATTTTGACTGCGACCCAGACAAATGTCGCACAGAGATTTTTGTGATCAAGCTATATACGTGAGAGCAAAAGACCCGGTTGGATTACGTGACGTACAGAAAGTGTCACCTGGACAGAAAATACGGATTGGTGTGAGTGTACTGAACTGTGACACGCAGAATAGTTCCACACTGCTGTGTGAAATGGATTTGTATCACTGAGCTAAAACAACAAAAAAACAATTTAAAAAAAAAAAATTTTTTATATATTTTTTGGTAGTTTTGTTTTTTTTGGAACGTGTCGTGCAGAAACTATAGTAGACCTAACTCACACCCTGTTAATGGTGGCTATTTTGACTGCGACCCAGACAAATGTCGCACAGAGATTTTTGTGATCAAGCTATATACGTGAGAGCAAAAGACCTGGTTGGATTACGTGACGTACAGAAAGTGTCACCTGGACAGAAAATATGGATTGGAGTGAGTGTACTGAACTGTGACACACAGAATGGTTCCACACTGCTGTGTGAAATGGATTTGTATCACTGAGCTAAAACAACAAAAAAAATATTTTTTTTATATATTTTTTTTATATATTTTTTTGCAGTTTTGTTTTTTTTGGAACGTGACGTGCAGAAACTATAGTAGACCTAACTCACACCCTGTTAATGGTGGCTATTTTTACTGCGACCCAGACAAATGTCGCACAGAGATTTTTGTGATCAAGCTATACACGTGAGAGCAAAAGACCCGGTTGGATTACGTGACGTACAGAAAGTGTCACCTGGACAGAAAATACGGATTGGAGTGAGTGGACAGCTGAACTGTGACACACAGAATGGTTCCACACTGCTGTGTGAAATGGATTTGTATCACTGAGCTAAAACAACAAAAAAACTATTTTTTTAATGTATTTTTTTTTATATATTTTTTTTATGTTTTGTTTTTTTTGGAACGTGACGTGCAGAAACTATCGTAGACCTAACTCACACCCTGTTAATGGTGGCTATTTTGACTGCGACCCAGACAAATGTCGCACAGAGATTTTTGTGATCAAGCTATATACGTGAGAGCAAAAGACCTGGTTGTATTCTGTGACGTACAGAAAGTGTCACCTGGACAGAAAATAGCGAGTGTACTGAACTGTGACACACAGAATGGTTCCACACTGCTGTGTGCAATGGATTTGTATCACTGAGATATAACAATTAAAAAAAAAAGGGGGTTATAAATGGCGATAGCTGCACTACTAGTGCCAGCCAGCCAGCCAAGCCAGGGGACAAAAAAAAAATTTCTTGTAGCTCTTAGAAGGGCTATTGGGTTCTTTGTGGGTGATTCCTGCCTAACAGACAACTAAATGCAGGCCCTAACACTGTCCCTGAAACGCAGCAGCTCTATCCCTAACGACATCCAGACGGCATCTGAGCCGAGCACCGCGGCCAGTCAGTAGTATATTCCAGGGTCACCTGATCAGGCCAGCCAACCCCTGCTATTGACATGTAAGGGCCCCACGTGATGCTGGGTGTACCGCAGAGTCTCCTGGCTTGTGATTGGCTGCGTTTATAGGCGCCAAAAAAGCATGATGCGGAAGTTGCCTTTTCCTCGAGCATGGCGAGATACTCGTCCGAGCATCGAGCACTTACGAGTACCCAAATACTCGAACGAACACCAAGCTCGGACGACTATGCTCGCTCATCTCTAGTCATTACCTCAGGTTGAATAAAAGGAAAAGTACTTTCAGGTATTTAACAGTAATTTTCAAGTTCGTCAAGAACACATTTCTGTTTAAGGCAATGTTCACCAGCACTTTTTGGTAATGGAAATTTGTTGTGGATTGCACATCACAAAGCCACCAGAGTCCATCATTTTCATATACAGTTTAAGGTTGTGACTGCTCCAGGAACAGAAATGTCCTTTCATGGTGTAGTTGTGGTTATAAACTGCAGCTGCACGAACAGCAGTACAGCCTCCTGTTGAGAAAAATTGGAGGCACAGAATGCAGAGCCTCCCAGAGGCTTTTTGGCGTAGAATTCATGCCAAAATCTTACCAGAAAAAGCCACCAAATTAATGGACCCTAATATAGAAAACAAACAAATGAAAACAATACTTAAACTACTGATCTATTACAAATATAACACATGTTTACTCGGCTTTATCCCTTTCAATTTCCACTTTATATGTTATGGATCAAGACAGGTCAGTGATAGTATGGAATCACTATGTCAAGTAACCGGTTTGACATTGGGGCGGGCTAAACCCTAAGAGCGTTATTCTGGTTTCTCCCCAGTATTCACCCTTTAACCCCCATACAGGGATGTAGACTTTTCTGCAGGTTATAGACAAGACCACTTTCACCTGGGATAGTCCCAGCATACTTGGAAGCTGAACCTCAGACTCAGGAACTCTGGAGCAAGAACATGGAGGCACAGGAATCAGGAAATGCACCAAAACCACAGGCACATTTTCTACAGGCATTAAGATTAGACTGAGCTCTCTAGAACACTAGACTGGATTAGAAAACACAAACAGAACTAACTTAAGACCAAACAAACAGAGTAACACAGACAGACCATGGCAGGAACACAGGCAGGATCAGGTCAGACACGACAATGGACACAGATCAGACATACAGACTGATAAGAAGAAGTGGACAGCAAACAGAACAACAGAGACAGCTGCTGTTTCTCAGCCAAAGGGTGGGATATACAGAAGAAACATATAGCTGAACTCATTATCATTATGAACACAAACAGAAAGAGCCCTTGGCCCCCACAAGGCACACAGAAGACACAGCAAGCAGGAGGCGAGTAACCTGTGCTTTGCAAAACACAATGGTGATGTTCACACCCAAAAGTATCCTTGGCTAGTACACACAACCCAACAATCAGTCCACATGGTATATAATGGAACACCCCCAAGTATCTGTGGCCAGAACACACGTGGCAGGGGAGGATGTGCACTACCACAACAACTCATGGCCTTAGATATACACACAGGGAACAGAAATAGTAACACTATCGCAATTATCCTGATGTTTCATATCCTTTTGTGGATTGGGTTTGTCGGAATCATTGATGTGATATTATGATTGTTGTTATGGCTCCTGCTTATTGTCCTTTTAAAAGCAACCATCTTTCTTTTGCCGTGGATCTTAACATCAGAATATGAAACTCTTGTCTACTAGCTTTAGGAAAATGTCACACGTTTAAGCTTAGTTGGTGTTTGGCATGTTTCAGATGCCAAACTTATTTCATGTTCTTACAAAGAAGTAACTTTTTTCTAGAAATACTCTATTCTGATGGAATCGTGTTCTTTTTCAACAAAATTGTTCATTTTTAATGCTCATAATGAAAGATTCAGAAAGCAAATTTTATTGGTGTTATTTAATGTCCACTGATATATTAAAGAGCTCTCAGACTCCCTTATTTCCTGGCATATCCTGATGTAAATGGTACAATTTATTGCTCTATCCTCAGAACCCTGTAATAAACTCTAAGCTTGGTCCAAGCACCATCAGATATTTTATTTTCTGCTTGAGAAGACTATATTAAAGGGTAATATTGTGCTCACTGACAACTAAATACTATATAAGTTGTTAAGGAACAATTGTTAAGCAGTAGGATGCTGCTTGACTGTAATCAGAGTACATTTGTGGCTCAGGTTTGCTTATTGGAGAAATTGATGATCAAAAGGTAGCAAAAAATCTCCTATCCACAGAATCCCTTGTCTCAAGAGTGAAAGTACCCTAGAGGCAGTCTATTTGGCTGCTAAGGGATCCCTACAGAAAGGAGGCCCAGTTCAGGTTGTACTGATTCCTTATTTAAATGGGTGATTAATAAACAGAAAACCCAGCACTATTCTCTTTGCTCACAAAAAATATTATATGCTTAGGGATGTGATACAGTGTTGTACCTCCAATAGAGCCAGACCCCGCAGCTGTTATGGGGCCGGTGGAGGAAGGGGGCCTGCATTGGAAGATGGGCCCCACCCCCTAATTACAATACAGTGGCTCACCTCATCCAACTGCACACTCATTCCGTAGCCCCTTGTGCTCCAGTGGACCGTTCTCTCCCCTCCCCCTTACCCAGAGTATCAGTGGCTATGGCTCCATTCATGCCCGAGAGCTCTGTTTCTCTGCTGGGAGCTGGGCTGACCAATCAGGATAAGCAGTTCTATCAGAGCCTGCTTCTGATTGGCTGGCCCAGCACCCAGAAGAGAAACTTTACTAAGTCATGATGCAGGACTTCATTTCATGTTGGGCCAATCCTCCCAGGAAGCTCTGTCTGTCACTGTGGACCGCAGCATCAAGAGTGGGAGTGACTCCAGTCTCCAGAGCTGTGTGAAGATCTGCCACAGTGACAATGAGCTCCCAGAAAAGTAACTCAAGCAGAAGACAGCTTGAGAAAAAAAAGTTCATGGGTCTGGAGACCTGGGGCTCAAGAGGAGGCTATGTGGGAGGGTGTCACAATATATAGAATAAAACATCACCCACATCAGTAGAAAGGACAGTTCATGGGGGGCATCCTTCCGTCTCACCTTCAATTAGGCAGAATAACAACCTGGATCAACAACACTTCACCATAACCATCTCCTCTGGCAGAGAGTTCCATAGTCTCACTACTCTTTCAAAAAAGAATCCCTTTCTTTGTTGGTGTAGATCATGGGAGAGATCTTTGTACTGACGTTTGAAATATGTATGGCGCTGGTGCGAAGTCCAAACATGGCGCCCACGTGCATGTGCAGCGGCCGTCATGGCTGGTGGGTCTCCACTGTTTCAAACAACAGAGACCCACGGCTAATGACCACGACTGGCAATTAAAGCCTTTAGATGTTGTGATCAAGCTTGCGCTTCCAGGCTTCTTACCGGCATCCACTGCAGCCAACGAGGATGCCCGTAATTTTCTTTTCACCGTTGAAATTTATTTTACACTATTTAGACATAAAAACCTATACATATGAGGTATCACTGTAATTGTACTGACCCAGAGAATGAAGGGCACAGGTCAGTTTTGCCACAAACGAAACGCAAAAACGAAAAAAGAAAAAAGAAAAAAAACTCTGGTATCCTAAGGGTTATATATAGTTATTAGGTCATCCTTTACTGTCTTTCTCTACACTAAATAACCGTAATTTTGATATCCGTTCTGGGTACAGTAATACAGCCATTCCATATATATGTAATACAATCCAAGCTTCGCTATGTCTTTCTTGTACGCTGATGACTAAAATTGTACACAATACTGTGCGGTTTGGCAGTGATTTAGAAATGGAAAAAAAATGTTCTTGTCATGGTTATCTATGCCTCTTTCGATGCACCCCATGATTAGCCTTCACAGTAGCTGCCTGACACTGGTTTCTATAGCTAGGTTTCCTCTCAATTAAAATTCTTAAAGTGTAACTGCTGTTCTATTTTTATTTGTGTAATGTATAGGGGCAGTGATACTGACCATTTTTGTAATATACTTTAATTACTGAAATTGTACATTTCTATCAGAAAAATAGTTCTAAAGTGGCCCATTTTGAGCCTTAGCAACGCTCCTCTGTCTTCTGTTTACATAATACAGTCAGTGTTAGCAAGTCTCCACTGTTATGTAAACAGAAGACAAATGACCATTGTTAAGGCTCAAAATGGGCCTCTTTAGAGCTATTTTTCTAATAGAAATGTACAATTTCATTAATTAAAGTATATTACAAAAATGGCCAGTATCACTACCCCTATACATTACACAAATAAAAATGGAATGGCAGTTACACTTTAAGCCTTTCCCTTGTCCGTTTTAGCCTGTATTTTCTCATTTAGTATGTACTGGTGACTTGTATTTTTTCTTCTAATGTGCATACCGTTATATTTATCAGTCAAAATTAGTTTGCCACTTCTCCAGCCTACCAAGATGCTCCCACAGCAGTATACTGTCCTTGTTGGTGCTAATTACTTTACACAGGGAGCAAACATATTCTGCAGTGACTTTAGCTCCATTGGATGCATGGAAGTTTACAGAAAATGAATGGTTGCAAGTGAACATTGTTAGGTCTGTAGGAAAAAACTGCGTAAAAAAGACTTCACATACTTTTGTTCTCCCAAGCAATCTGTCTTATACGGTGTGTTGCTTGTGCACACTGGAGACATTGTGTAAGTACACATAATACATTTGAGGGTTCAATGTGAAATTCAGAATTTTGACTGGAGGTACACTTTAATGATTCAGCACAGCAACATCTTCTCCCAGTGGTGAGAGAGGAGATAAAACTGTCCTCGCCAACAGATCTATGCAATAACACGAGCATGTTCTCATGTGTCTCAGCAATCCATTCCTGTATAATGCTGACACTAGTAGTTTTCTAAGTATATGAGATTATGATATTCATTTTACAATTATTGAATAATAATAAAATAAGAATTTGCATAATGCTGTTCTGGATCCCGGCCACCATCCCTTTCACAATATTTTAGCTATGTATATTTTAAATGTCTGTGTGTGCATCAGACTGTAATGAAGTTCTTATCGTCATGTATTTCTGCACAATTAGCTCAGTGAATGCATTGCTAATCAGATTTCACGACATTTACGGAATGAGTATTAAGATTCCCAAAAGATCACACAGTACATTTTGGCGAGATGGTAATGACAAAATCATGAATAGGTGACAAACCGCTGTTATCCCATTCTATCAGGTGTATTATCACCAAGCTAGACCTGAATATAATGCATTCTGACTAAATGAAATATTGTTGCAACCAAGAAAGCTAAATGTAAGTCCTTTCACTCTGTTGTCCTTAATCAATGAGAGATTTCATTAGCTTGCATGCATTTTCAACAATGAACCAGCTTCAAGGTTTGTTTACCAGGTCTACTTGATGTAGCAACAGAAACTTTACATGACATGAACCCAAATCCCTAGCTTCAACATGATCAGTTCCCTTCTAGAGGTTTAGCTATTCAGGCCCAATTGATCTTCAAGATCCAAATGGGTCTTGATAAACAAAAGTGTAAAAAATAAAAAGTAAAAAAAAAAATAAATACAATAAAAATTATTTTCTCATATCCATTCCTTTATAAGTCATTAAAAAATAAAAAAATGGTATTGCTGCATCCGTAACGACCTGATCTATAAAAGTATCATGTATCATGTAAAAAAAAATATAAAAACAAAGATGGAATTGCTGTTTTTGTCACCTCACCTCCACAAAAAAAATAAATAACAAGTGGTCAAAAAGCTGTATGTACCCCAAAATGATACCAATAAAAACTACAGCCCGTCTCACAAAAAATAAGCCCCCACACAGCTACATTGGAGAAAAATGTTATGGACTTTAGTATATGGCGATGCAAAATATAATTTATTTTTAACACAAAAATTATTTTATGCTGAAAAAGTAGTAAAACATAAAAGAAACTATATAAATTTGGAAGCACCATAACCATACCAACCCACAGAATAAAATTATCATATAATATTTACCAGAAAAGGAACCCCATAAAAAATAAAAATTAAAAAACACTGACAGAATTGCCATTTTTGCCCACTTCACCTCCACAAAAAATGGAATAAAAGGTGATCAAAAAGACATATATATCCAAAAATGATACCAATAAAAACTACATCCCACCCTGCAAAAAAAACAAGGCCTCACACAGCTACATTGGTGAAAAAATAAAAATTATATATATATATATATATATATATATATATATATATATATATATAAACTAATTATATAATTTTAGAAAATTTCATGCTAGACAATCTTGATGCCGTGCCTTCCCTTCTGAATGCTGCCATGCCCCCAAACAGCGGTTTACGACCACATATTTTGCATCCGTATTCGGGAAAAAGCGCATAACAAATTGTGAGGTGCATTTTCTCCTGTTACCCCTTGTGAAAATGAAAAATTTGGGGCTAAAGCAACTTTATATTGGAAATAAAAGTTAATTTTTCATTTTTCCACCCATGTGTTTCTAAATTTTATGAAACGCTTGTTGGGTTAAAGCATTCACTTCACCACTAGATTTATTCCTTGAGGGGGTAGTTTCCAAAATGGGGTAACTTTTTGGGGTTTTCTCTCTAGTGGTACCTCAGGGTCTCTTCAAATGTGACATGGCACCTGAATGGCACGCCATTCCAGCAAAATCTGCCCCCCGTTAACAATGTGGCACTCCTTTCCCTCTGCACCCTGCTGTGTGCGCATACAGCAGGTTACGACCACATATGGGGTGTTTATGTAAACTGAAGAATCAGGGTAATAAATATTGAGATTTGTTTGGCTGTTAACCCTTGCTGTGTTACAGGAAAACTGGATTTAAATGGAAAATCTGCACAAAAAATGAACTTTTTAAATTTCCCCTCCAATTTGCTTTAATTCTTGTGGAACACCTAAAGAGTTAATAAAGTTTATAAAATCAGTTGGAATAACTTGAGGGGTGTAGTTTCTATAATGGGGTCATTTATGAGGGGTTTATACTATGTACGGTAAGTCCCACTAAGTGACTTCATAACTCAACTGGTCCTTAAAAAAAGTGGGTTTTGGAAATTTACTTAAAAATTTTAAAATTTGCTTCTAACCTTCTAAGCCTTCTAACGTCCCCCAAAAAATAAAATTACATTTACAAAGTGATGTCAACATAAAGTAGACATACGGGGAATATAAAGTAATAACTATTTTATGAGGTATCACTATCTGTCTTAAAAGCAAAACCAAAGACAATGCAACAGCACTCTGCAAACACAGATACCAAATATATAAAATGCCATACTCACTATAAAAATAATTCAACAGTTAATTCAACTAAAATAATGATTTCATGCCAGCTGTCTGTAAAGGGTATCTCATCGTTCAAATTTCATTACTTCATATATGAATGAATGATTAGTAGCTTTACCTTGAGTATTTGCAGCAAACGCTATTTAAAAATTGTGATGTTCTTTATTTTTTGATAGATAATAGATAGATAGATAGATAGATAGATAGATAGATAGATAGATAGATAGATAGATAGATGTAGAAAATTGCAGCACAAGATATAAGTAAGACCAAAATAGGCAAAAAGAAGAAAAAATAGGCAGCACTCTCACCTTAAAATGTACAAAAATAGTCCTTTATTTACCCAGAGTGGGAATGCAATGTTTCGGCTTTATACTGGAGCCTTTCTCAACGTCGCATTCCCACTCTGGGTAAATAAAGGACTATTTTTATACATTTTAAGGTGAGATAGATAGATAGATAGATAGATAGATAGATAGATAGATAGATAGATAGATAGATTTTAAACAGAAAATGGCAGCAGCACTAGATAAGCCGTGACACATAAAATGAACATGAAATGAACATATGAAGAAGTAAAAAAGTATAACTGCTATGTAGTAAGTAATATGCAAGCTCTTAGCGCATATGAATGATCATAAATATGTCGGGCTCATCCACCAACGATCAAGGTGGCTTCCAATCGGATGAGTCCTACACTAACACTGACCTGCATCCTACACAAACCGGCAGGCCCATATCAGGAGAACACCATACCTGGTCAGAAGCTGCACCAGTGTGAACAGGAGTGCTAAATTCCCAGAGGAGGCCAGTCCTCCTCTATATATACATAATTGCAAAAAACGGACAGCACCTCCTACTGGTGAGAGTCAGGTGCAAGCTACCTGCTGGCTAATTAAATACTAAACAGAAAATGGTAGCAGCACGAGATTGCACCATGACATATAAGATGAACATGTGAAAAGGTAAAAAAGCATTACTGCTATGTAGTATATAAAGTGGAAGCTCTTAGCGCATATAAATGATCATAAATATGTCGGGCTCATCCACCAACGATCAAGGTGGATTCCAATCGGATGAGTCCTACACTAACACTGACCTGCATCCTACACAAATAGGATAGATAGATAGATAGATAGATAGATAGATAGATAGATAGATAGATAGATAGATATATGAAAAATTCCACGGGACTCCAGATGTAGGATAAAAAGGTGTTTTATTCACCCAAACGCGACGTTTCGGTCCACACAATGGAACCTTTCTCAAGCAGTGACGTCACTGCTTGAGAAAGGTTCCATTGTGTGGACCGAAACGTCGCGTTTGGGTGAATAAAACACCTTTTTATCCTACATCTGGAGTCCCGTGGAATTTTTCATATTGCTATTTTGATGTTGGATCGTTTCCTTAGCCGCTGGCACCCGGTTCACCATTTACTTGTCTGTGCAGTCCACATATTTGCTGGTAGATAGATAGATAGATAGATAATAGATAAATGACAGATGATGATGATAGATAGATAGATAGATAGATAGATAGATAGATAGATAGATGGAATAAAAAATAAAAAAATTAAATAAAAAATTCCACGGCACTCCCAAAAGTAGTGTCAAACTATGTGTTCTTTAATCACCAAAAACGCGATGTTTCAGTCCTCTTACTGGGACTTTTCTCAAGCAGTGATACCTCTATATCACTATATCACTGCTTGAGAAAAGTCCCAGTAAGAGGACTGAAACGTCACGTTTTTGGTGATTAAAGAACACATCGTTTGACACTACTTTTGGGAGTGCCGTGGAATTTTTTATTTTATTTGTTTGGTTTTTCTGGATCAAATTCCTCATCCACTGGCACACCACCCTACATTCATACGCAGTGCTGCTCACATCATTTGTTTTCTAGATAGATAGATAGATAGATAGATAGATAGATAGATAGATAGATAGATAGATATTGATTTAAATGATGAATTAGACACATGGATACCAGAGATGCTCTAAATAAGTTGTATTGTGTATCCATTGTAAATATTTATTGTTAGATATAGTGCTAAACATGTATTCATTCGTAGAGCTACTGGCACTGACACTTCTTCTTCCATGGCAAACAGATAAGGAAATCCTTTGAATGTAATGAGTATGGAACACAGGGACCATTACAGCCTATATCTACTATGTGTTTCAGTGATTGCTTTGGAAAAATAATTTTGTAAAGGTTCAGATTACAGTAAATAGTGCAGTGAGATAGCATGGAATAACAAGCATCACATAGCAGGATAAGTGCATTGAAATGATGGAAGATGAGCACTGTCAGATGTGTCACCAATAAGAATGAAATGAAATATTCTTCCTAGTACCTGATCATCAGGAAGCAAAAACATTTTCCAGGTCAGTGATTATAGATGGCCTAAACATCACTACAAATATAATCTTACAAAATGTAACCAACAGTATAGCGCAACCTCAGTAGGTCAGTAATGGCCTCTACAGTCCAGTTCTCTATAACCCGCTGTGATAATGCTGATACATTGCGCAAATAAGGAGCAAATAAGGCTCTCAAAAATATATCTGTGTGACATGTCTAAAATACTTCGTCTAGTTTCACAATTGCAGCCTGCCCTCTGGGTTGAGCATAGACGGATGTTACTGCAATGCCTGCCGGCCCCATTGACTATAATGGGATCTTGCAGAAATCTGGCTGCTGGTGTGCCACAAGTATGGAAGACGCCTAAGAGGGGAATTTATCACGTAGGTAGTATTCGAAGTGAGTTTTTCTTGAGTCTGCGTTAGAGTACCATACTTTGCACCAAATTTGTCAAATGTCTCATGTGATTGATAAATTTGGTGCATCTTTAAATGTAATATTTTACTGTTTTCCTACTCCACCTTTCCTTTTATAGGAGTGAATTTGCTACTTTTTTTTGCCACTTTTTAAGTAAGGGCTCGTTCACATCAGCGTTATGCTTTCCGTTTGTGTTTTCCGTTATAACATGGTTATAACGGAAAATAACGGAAACCATAAGACGGAAGTCAAAACGGAAGCCTTTAGAGGCATTCCGTTTTAATCCGTCATAATAGAAGCCTATGAGAATCATAACGGATCCATTTGGTTCCCGTTATGCAAAACGGAAAACAAAGTCCTGTCGACAGGACTTTGTTTTCCGTTCAGCATAACGGAACTCAGACGGATCCGTTATGATTCTCATAGGCTTCTATTATGACGGATCAAAACGGAAGCCTCTAAAGGCTTCCGTTTTGACTTCCGTCTTATGGTTTCCGTTATTTTCCGTTATAACCATGTTATAACGGAAAACACAAACGGAAAGCATAACGCTGATGTGAACGAGCCCTAAGGCTGAGTTCACATCACCGTTTAGCTTTCCATTCTTCTGATCTGTCAGAAGAGGAGAGAGAGAGAAAAAAAAAAAAGCAAGATCCTGTAAAAAAACGGATCCTGTTGCATCAGTTATGCATGGGATTGCATAGGATCCATTTTTTTCCAGGATCCAGTAAAAAAAAAAAAAAGGATCCTGTTGCATCAGTTATCATCTGTTTGAGCCATTTCCATCTGAGATCCGTTTTTTTTACAGAAACAAAAGTACTGTAAGCAGGACTTTTTTCACATAAAAAAATGGCTCTCTGGCAGAAATGGCTCAAACAGATGACAACTGATGCAACAGGATCTGTTTTGTTACTGGATCCAGTTGTTGTTTTTGTCTCTCTCTTCTTCTGACGGATCAGAAGAACGGAAAGCTAAACGGTCATGTGAACTTAGCCTAAATCTGAAATTAAACTCATTAGCATAGCTATCCACCCCCACTTTCACAAATTCACAAAAAGTTTGTGCAAGTGACCCACAAAAAGTAGCAAATTCCTATTTTGTGACTTTTTGGCATCAGAATTTTGGAACAAAAGTGTGATAAATTTCCCCCTAAGACTTTGTTCACAGCTTGTCAGAGCCTTTAAGGGGTTGTACCATCTCTTTATTTCCTTGACAAGACAGGAGTTGCTGGCCCTAGAACAGGGCTAAGTGCTGGTGCCCTGCTTTTTCTGTAACTCCCATTATAGTTAATGGTAACTACACAAATAACTTGTTTTCCTAGCTCCTATTCACCACAATGGGACTTACAGAAACAATAGAGCAATGGCCCGCTTGACTGCTTCCATAAGGCCAGCCAAGTAGGGCTGACGCTTCGTCCCATCTTGTTGTGGAAATGGTGAGATGGTGAGAGTTTTATATACCGTGTGGTATACTTTTTGTGGTTAGCCTACTGTGTAGGAAAATGCAGTCTTCTGTTCTATTGAATGTTTTGCTATACAGTAAAGAGAAAAAAAAAGGTCTGCCAACATGTACCACCCTGATGGCCTCCTTTGGGTGGATAGGGGCCTATGTATATGTTCAGCATATACATCAGGAGCTCTCCATTTACATAGGTCAAACATGTTCTCCTATGAACAGAGCCTGACATATCTAAAGAAAAATGTGAACTGACTGAGCACAGCATGTACTGTTTGTCAAAGAGGCATTACTGAATGAGAACATAATTGATAAATTAGACACAACCATGCTTTATTAGTCAATTATACCAAGCAAGAAAATTTTAAAAGCAAAATAGAGAGGGAATACTAAAAAGTTGTGAAAAACTTTAAAGGGGTTTTCCAGTAATAATGATTTTTTAACAAGTTCCTGCAGCATGGCCCCTGAAACAGAATATTCATACTTTCCTGCTCCATGCCGCACTGGTGGTGTGTGCTTCTTCTGCTCTCCCCATCTTCCAGTCTGGGCACTATTTACATCAGCTGGCTATGGACATGGACAAAAGCACTGTTCCAGCCAATGACTGGCTTCAATGGTGATGTGGCCACAAGCAAAACGTCACCAATGAAGACAGTCATTGGCTGGAACGGTGTATATGACTGTGCCTAGGGATGAGCGAACTGTTGAAAAGTTTGGTTCGTTTCGCTTCGGCGAACTTTCTTGAATTTCGGATTCGTACGAACCGAACCTAAAACGAACCTTGCTATAACGGCTGAATAATTGCTTCTACAATAATGGGAGTCAGATAGGGTATAGTTTCGTTTACTTGCAGTTGCTATTACAATGAAAAAAGTGGAAAAAATCCAAGTGACTTCAACAATGGCGACACAAAATATACGCATATTTGAGAATTTACACTAATGCGTACACTAATGTGAACATTCCCGCACAAATAACGAACATACAGTGTAATGTTGTCAAAGGTGCGCTACTTAACTGAATATGTACGCATTAGCGTACGCATACACTGCGTCTGCGAACATTCCTGCTCAAGTAACGAACATACAGTGTAGCGTTGTCAATTGTACGCTACTTAACTGAATATGTACGCATTAGCGTATGCATACACTGCATCTGCGAACATTCCTACTCAAGTAACGAACATACAGTGTAATGTTGTCAAAGGTGCGCTACTTAACTGAATATGTACGCATTAGCGTACGCATACACTGCGTCTGCGAACATTCCTGCTTAAGTAACGAACATACAGTGTAGCGTTGTCAATTGTACGCTACTTAACTGAATATGTACGCATTAGCGTACATTCTCAATAAATATGTGTATATTTTGCGTCGCCGTTATTTTAACCAGATTCGTTCCGAACTTTCTCAAAATTCGGTTCGGTTCGCTCATCCCTAACTGTGCCCATAGCCAGTTGCATGTAAACAGCACGAGGATCGGAAGATGGAGAGACTGTGTGGAGGATCGGACCGGTGTGGAGCAGGTAAGTAAGAATCTTCTGTGTCAGGGGCTATACTGACAGAACTTGCTAAAAAAAAATTATGGAAAGCCTTTTTAAAAGGGGTGTTCACAAAAACACTTATCTTCTATAAAAAGGATAGGGATAAGTGTCTAATTGATGGAAGTCCGACCACTGGGACCCCCAGCAATAACGAGAATGGAGGTCTCCATGTGAATGGAGCAGTAGTGTGCATGAGTGACTACTTCTCTATACACTTCTATAGGTCTGTCAGAGACAATGATTGCTAGGGGTCAAAGTGGTCAGACCTCCATTAATTAGACAAATCCCCAATCTTCTGGGCATTTTAGCTCTTCACATTTTGTTCATACCCTGGGGAAGATTGGCCACAGACACTACAGGGAAATTTTCTGGTGGGCCGATACCTAGGAGCACCACCCAAGCCCTCCTCATGGCTGCCAGCCAGGTACATAATGGTCTGACTCTCTTTTATGTACCTGGCCAGCGGCGCAGATGCCATCCTGAATTCAACTGTATCAACATCCTCAGGATAGCTATACAGTTAAATACTGTGGAGCAGATGGCAGTATTTTGCGATGCACTGTGATATTTGGTTCACCTGGGGAGGCATATTGTTCTGCCCTATGGTATTGCTGGCCCTGCCTACTTCTCTTGTCCCTGACTATGTTGCCTTCTTCTTTACCCATTTGCAACATGGGGCCACTTTTACGTTTGTTTTCCAGGGCCACTTTTAGTTCCCAGTCCGCCCTTGTTCATACCAAAGGTATTTAGGCCCCTACCTGACTCTTCTGTATCTTCTACATGGGGCATTAGGACAGAGGAATAGCTAGGTCTGCAGTATAGACCTAAGAATGGCAGCAGGGGCGTAGCTAAAGGCTCATGGGCCCTGGTGCAAGAGTTCAGCTTGGGCCCCCCCCCCCCTTCCTCCAGCGCTGGTTCACCTAGCTTTTCTGCCGGCCAAGTCAAAAATTGAAACCCCCTTCCATGCCAAATTCTCACCCTAACCTAACCTCCTAACATTACGTGTATCACTACAGAACATACAGGGTAAGGCTACATTCACACGACCCATTCACTTAAATGAACACTGTGTGCTGTCCGCATCTGTATGTCCATTCCTATTTTTGTCCGTTTTGCGGACAAGGATAGGCATTGTTACAGTGGATCTGCAAAAAAAAACTGATGCCATATGGAACATCATCCTTTTTTTGCGGATCCGCAATTTGCAGACTGCAAAACACAATGTTCGTGTGAATGTAGCCTAATACAGCGCCCCATACCTCGTACATCCAGTATAATACAGCGCCTCATACCTCTTACATCCAGTATAATACAGCGCCCCATACCTCGTACATCCAGTGACGTCTCCTCGGATGTAGATCTTTTCTTTCCTCATCTTCTCCTTTCAGACCAGGCGCCATTTTTCAGCCATTTCTCATCTCTGCAGTTAGACAGAAATAAATCTTAGTTTACTACTTTTCCATCATCCTCCCGTCTTCTGGACAAATCATCCTACCACCCCCAGTACTGTGCCACTAGTACCACACAGATAGTGCCCTAAAATAACTGCGCCCAGCAAATAGTGTCCCTGACAGTAATAGTGTAAACATAACGTCCCCCAGAAATAACTGCGCTGATACTGTGCCAGGGTGCCCCCAAAGTCCCAACTAATAATTCTCTGCCAGAGTGCACTTGTTAGTAATAGTGCCCCCAACAGTACTAATGTCCCCACTGTGCCCCAGAAGTAATGCTTTCAATGTGCCAGTAAGAAATGCCCCAGTGCCCCCATATGCCAGTAAGAAATGCCCCATGTGCCAGAAAAATGCCCCCAGTGCCAGTAAAAAATGCCCCCAAGTGCCAGTAAGAAATGCCCCCATTGCCCCCATGTGCCAGTAAGAAATGTCCCCAGTGCCCCCATGTGCCAGTAAAAATGGCCCCAGTGCCAGTAAAAAATGCCCCCGTGTCCCATGTGCCAGTAAAAATGCCCCCAGTGCCAGTAAAATGCTCCCAGTGCCCCCATGTGCAAGTAAAAAATGCCCCCAGTGCCAGTAAAATGCTCCCAGTGCCCCCATGTGCCAGTAAAAATGCCCCCAGTGCCAGTAAGAATGCCCCCAGTGCCAGTAAAATGCCCCCAGTGCCCCCATGTGCCAGTAAAAGTGCCCCAGTACCAGTAAAAATGCCCCCAGTGCCAGTAATATGCCCCCAGTGCCAGTAAAAATGCCCCCAGTGCCAGTAAAAATGCCCCCAGTCAATGCCCCAGTGCCCCATGTGCCAGTAAAAATGCCCCCAGTGCCCCCATGTGCCAGTAAAATGCCCCCAGTGCCCCCATGTGCCAGTAAAAGTGCCCCCAGTACCAGTAATATGCCCCCAGTGCCCCCATGTGCCAGTAAAAGTGCCCCCAGTGCCAGTAATATGCCCCCAGTGCCCCCATGTGCCAGTAAAAATGCCCCATGTGCCAGTAAAAATGCCCCCCAGTGCCCCCATGTGCCAGTAAAAATGCCCCCAGTGCCCCCATGTGCCAGTAAAAAATGCCCCCATGTGACAGTAAAAGTGCCCCCAGTGCCAGTAAAAGTGCCCCCAGTGCCCCCCATGTGCTAGTAAAAATGCCCCCATGTCCCCTAATAGAGCTCCGGTCCGTGCTACAATAAAAAAATAAACACTAATACTTACCTCCATGGAGCTGGCAGCGATGCGATGCAGGCCTCTTCCGGCCTGTGTCCCGCGCTGTACGGCTCAGGCGGCGCGATGACGTCATCGCGCCGCCTGAGCCGGCCTCTGATAGGCTGCAGGCCCAGTGCCTGCAGCCTATCAGAGGAACGGGCAGGGGAGACGCCTCTCCCTCCCCTGCCCCGCAGTAGAATACTGGCATCTGTATCGCCGTCCCGAGGACGGCGATACAGATGACTATGGAGATGAGCGCTTCCACAATGGAAGCGCTCATCTCCCTCTGCCCCACCGCCGCCCGCAACTGTCCGCAGGGCCGCACCGCACCCGGCTAATTGGCGGTGCGGCCCTGCAAGTGGCAAGGGGGGCCCTCGGGGCCCCCCTGGCTTAGGGGCCCGGTCGCAACTGCGACCGCTGCGACCCCTATAGCTACGCCACTGAATGGCAGTATGAGGGGTAGGCAGCCACACATTAGGGCACATTGAGTCTGGACAGTTGAGTTTTTTTTTTTTTAAAGCAATGCTGTTCCTTTAAATTTCTTACCAATCAGTGTTACCTTTTGTAAATGAGAATGCTAGGGATTGTAGGAAAATGTGCAACATCAGCCAACTGAATGCCAGTTGTAGGGGTTGTCCACTCTAAATCTACTCACTTGGACACAAACAGAGTTTGTCCCACTCCTGTGATCCAGTGACTGCAACGCAGTGGGGCCTAGTGAATTTATGTTTGGTTCTGGTCATTTGTATACATCATTATTATTGGATGGAGTAGATGTTTATTTAGTCAAAATTTTTTTACAAGCCACTGTAAAATGAAATGATCTTATATTAGCTCAGGCAATGCAAATTGCATTATATTCAGTTCATGGTGAGTGCCTCCCTTCGTCAGTGCACAAATAAAAGTGGCCTTTTTATAGCCAACTGAAAACGTGAACAATATGTTACGAGCCCATTCTTGTGAGGTTAGATGACATGAAATGAAATGCAGCATTCAAGGATTATTTTGTGTTAAATAACCAAGGTAAGGTGAAAGTAATTCATTCATGCTCTTACATCTACTTTGCCTGCACATATTGATTTGGAATAAAGCTTTCAGCTTGCAACCTATAAAATAAACATGCAGTGACGGGAGTACCGTAGGTCTCTATTATCTGGAATTATTCTGTGTGCTGATATGGGGGCTCAGACTTGGCTCCCTACTGTGGATAATTAACTTTCTGTTTGACTGCTGTTCAATTAATTTTCATTGGGAGGTTTGCGTGATCATATTGCATTCTTTGGTAAATAAGAATGATAAAGCTGGTATAATGTATTCGCCATCTTCTTCCTGTGTTTTCAGAAGGACAAGAACATGACCTCAAAGCTGGTGCAAGTTATTTATTAGTGCGAACACCAGAGATCATCAGAAAGGTAAAAACTGTGTTTTACTTAGACACAGAGGGCAAGCCAGATTTGTAAGGAATTAACCGAGCCTAAGGTACCAGGTTTACTGGGCTGCAAGCAACGCTTTAATTCATCTTAGGCTACTTTCACACTAGTGGCAGCCTTCTCTGGCAGGCTGTTCCGGTGGGTGAATAGCCTGACGGATCCGTGCTGCCACTAATGCATGTGTGCCGCTGGAACTTCACTCCGGCCCCGTTCACTATAATGGGGGCAGGCCCAAGGTCCAGCGGCCGTAATAAAATTATAACATGTCGTAGTTCTATTCTGCATGTTTGCTATGGTACGGCCGGTACTCCAGCCCGCCCTCATTATAGTGAATGGGGTCGGAGCGGAGTTCCGGCGGCACATGTGCATTAGTGGCAGCAAGGATCCAGCAGGCTTTTCACCCGCTGGAACAACCTGCTAGACAAGGCTGCCGCTACTCTGGAATTAGCCTTATTATGTTAAACATCCTACTAAGAGGTTTAACCCATTATTATTTAATCTAAAACGCCGTTGTTAGCGGCATACACAAATCTTATGGTGCCCCATACCAAAACTTAGTATTGGCCCAGTCTGCCCCATAACATGTGTATCAGACACTCCCATGCATCATGGAATGCAAAGCACAACTCCACACTTTTCTAAATTGACACATTTTATTATTAAGGCCTCATGCACACGGCCGTGTGCACCCCGCATCACGGATGCGGACCCATTCACTTGAATGGGTCTGCAATCTTGAAGGTCGGTATGGAACGGAGACACGGAATCCCATGGAAGTACTACGGAGTGCTTCAGTGGGGTTTCTGTCTGTGCCTCCAGAGTCCACACCATGCGGACCATCAGATGCAGATCACGGACCTCATTCAGGTGAGTAGGTCCGCAATCTGCGCGTGGCAGCCCTACAGTCGGTGCCCGTGCATTGAGGACTGCAATTTGCAGGTCTGCAGCACGGGCTTAGCCGGCACACATTTGTGTGCATGAGCCCTTAGCGGAAGAAAATTTAAATTGAAAACATTTTTTTTTTAAATTTTATCCAGCAGAAAAAGTGGAGCAGGTGATCATAAATGTGGCTCTTCTTCAATACCCCAAAAGTATGTATCCTTGGTATTCTTAGTATTAGTAGACAAGAAGTATGTCTTGGTGTACAAAGAATATTATTCCAGGCTCGGAAGCTAATAGCCAGATACTGGATACGACCACAACCCATTTCCCTCAAGGAATCTCATAATCGAATGGGAATTGTCCTACGCCTAGAAAAAGGGGTATACGCTAAAAGAAAATGTGAGGCAAAATTCACCGCAATATGGGAAGAATGGATATCTGCTAAGGATGGAATGCCTGATTCTTAGTATATTGTTAATACAGATTAGGTATGTTGCTCAGGATATGATTATGGTGCAACCTTGTAGCCGATACAATGGTGTAGCCGTCTCCTCGCCAGGGGGAGAAGTGAGGGGGGGATATTAGGGTTTGTTTTGTTTATTTTTCTATGTGTGTAGAGCTGTGTCTGTCTTTATACAGCCTATGTATCATTAACCCCTTCAAGACCAAGCCAGTTTTCACCTTAAAGACCAAGCTACATTTTTCAAATCTGACATGTTTCACTTTATGTGGTAATAACCAGGGCTGGACTGGGACTAAAAAGCAGCCCTGGCACAAACCCTCTGCCAGCCTACATAAAAATTGCCATTTTCACAACACTGGAGTATGTCAGTAAGGGTGGGTTCACACTAAAAGCATATGCGTTTTCACCAAAACACATGCGTTTGGTTGATAGAAACATGTGTTTAGCGTTGTTAATCATTATCATTAATATTACAACGCTAAACACGTTTCTATCAACCAAACGCATGCGTTTTTGTGAAAACGCATATGCGTTTAGCGTTGCGTTTTGCCCAATGCGTTTCAAAACGCATCACCAAAATGCAACCTGTGAACCCACCCTTAGGGTAAACTGACTGAGCTACATTTGCAATCAATTAGAAATACCTGGAGTGTGTGGCTTCACAAATACAGCAACAAAATCAACAAGAAATATGGCACAATAACAAAACCCATAAGTCAAATACAGCACCAGAACCAAGTTCTCTACATAAATATAGCACCAGAACCAAGTTCTCTACATAAATATAGCACCAGAACCAAGTTCTCTACATAAATAAAGCACCAGAACCAAGTTCTCTAAATAAATATAGCACCAGAACCAAGTTCTCTACATAAATACAGCACCAGAACCAAGTTCTCTACATAAATACAGCACAAGAACCAAGTTCTCTACATAAATACAGCACCAGAACCAAGTTCTCTAAATAAATACAGCACCAGAACCAAGTTCTCTACATAAATACAGCACCAGAACCAAGTTCTCTACATAAATACATCACCAGAACCAAGTTCTCTACATACCTTGTACCTGACGTATCAGTACTCTGTGTGTATACTATGTGTCAGGTGTGAGGTATAAAAGGTGTAGTGTGTACAGATATATGTATACAGTCATATATTATGGACACTGTGAGGTACGTGAGGTATTGGGGGTTGTAGTTAAGGTTCCGGTCAGTTTTAGGGATAGCATTAGCATTAGTGTTAGTATATTAGGGCAAGTATTAGAGTTAGAGGTCAGTATTAGGGTTAGGGGTCAGTATTAGGGTTAGGGGTCAGTATTGGGGTTAGGGGCCAGTATTAGTTAGGTTAGGTGTAGTATTAGCATAAAGCTACATTCAGATGACCGAAAGTGTTTTGCAGTTCCCAAATTGTGGATCCGCAAAACACATTTTGTGTATGCAAGTCACCAGTACATACTGAATGGTAAAACATTGGGTAACTCTGACATGGAAAAGGACCTAGGAATTTTAGTGAACATCAAACTAAGCTGTAGAAGCCAGTGCCAGACAGCTGCTGCCAAGGGCAATAAGATAATGGGTTGCATCAAAAGGGGCATAGATGCCGTGATGAGAACATAGTCCTGCCACTTTACAAATCAGTTCTGGGCTCCTGTGAACAAGGCAGACATAGCAGAACTGGAGAGGGTTCAGAAGAGGGCAACTAAAGTAATAACTGGAATGGGTGGACTACAGTACCCAGAAAGATTATCAAAATTAGGGTTATTCACTTTAGAAAAAAGACGACTGAGGGGAGATCTAATAACTATGTATAAATATATCAGGGGTCAGTACCAGGGCCGGACTGGGAGTGAAATTCAGCCCTGGCATTTTGAAATCAAAGAGGCCCACATGCCTCGACTTTTTAAAGTCACAGCCAACCCTTTTAGAGGCCCTAAAAATTATTAAAATATAATAATTTAATAAACATAAACCACACCAAACAAGGTAAATAAACCGCCCCCTGCAGAGAGAGATGGAAAAACTATATCTCCTGATAGGGTACAGGTCTATAACTCAGACCCGGACTGATCAAAACTTTTGATATGTCTCTGTGACATGTCAAAAGTCTTTCAGTTCATCAGTGGCCCTATTACACAGATTGATGTGTAAAGGTCCTTTTACACGGGCCGATTATCGGCCGAAAAAGCGTTCCTAGGAACGGTAGTGCCGATAATCGGCCCGTGTAAAAGTGGCCCTAATCAGCCGACGAACGAGCAAAACGCTCGTTCGTCGGCTGATTGGATCTTTTAGTTTGTACAGTGGATCTGCAAAAAAAAAACGGATGCCAAACGGAACATCATCCTTTTTTTGCGGATCGGCAATTTGCAGACTGCAAAACACAATGTTCGTGTGAATGTAGCCTAATACAGCACCCCATGCCTCTTACATCCAGTATAATACAGCGCCCCATACCTCTTACATCCAGGGTAATACAGCGCCTCATACCTCATACATCCAGTATAATACAGCGCCCCATACCTCTAACATCCAGTATAATACAGCGCCCCATACCTCTTACATCCAGTATAATACAGCGCCCCATACCTCTTATATCCAGTATAATACAGCGCCCCATACCTCTTACATCCAGTATAATACAGCGCCCCATACCTCTAACATCCAGTATAATACGTGCCTCATACCTCTTACTCCAGTATAATACAAAGCGCCCCATACCTCTTACATCAGTATAATACAGCGCCTCAATACCTCTTACATCCAGTATATACAACGCCCCCCATACCCCTCTTACATCCAGTATAATACAGCGCCCATACCTCTTACATCCAGTATAATACAGCGCCTCTTACATCCTATACAGCGCCTCATACCTCTTACATCCAGTATAAATACAGCGCCCCATACCTCTTACATCCAGTATAATACAGCGCCCCATACCTCTTACATCCAGTATAATACAGCGCCTCATACCTCTTACATCCAGTATAATACAGCGCCCCATACCTCTTACATCCAGTATAATACAGCGCCCCATACCTCTTACATCCAGTATAATACAGCGCCCCATACCTCTTACATCCAGTATAATACAGCGCCCATACCTCTTACATCCAGTATAATACAGCGCCTCATACCTCTTACATCCAGTATAATACAGCGCCCCATACCTCTTACATCCAGTATAATACAGCGCCCATACCTCTTACATCCAGTATAATACAGCGCCCATACCTCTTACATCCAGTATAATACAGCGCCCATACCTCTTACATCCAGTATAATACAGCGCCCCATAGCTTTCGTACATCCAGTAATAATACAGGCCCCATACCTCTTACATCCAGTATAATACAGCGCCTCATACCTCTTACATCCAGTATAATACAGCGCCTCATACCTGTACATCCAGTATAATACAGCGCCACCATACCTCTTACATCCAGTATAATACAGCGCCCCATACCTCGTACATCCAGTATAATACAGCGCCCATACCTCTTACATCCAATATAATACAGCGCCCATACCTCTTACATCCAGTATAATACAGCGCCCCATACTCTTACATCCAGTAATAATACAGCGCCCCATACCTCTTACATCCAGTATAATACAGCGCCCCATACCTCTTACATCCAGTATAATACAGCGCCCCATACCTCGTACATCCAGTATAATACAAGCGCCCCATAACCTCTTACATCCAGTATAATACAGCCAGAGGCGTAGCTACCGGGGGGGCAGAGGGGGCGACGGCTCGGGCCCAGTGACTCAGGGGGGGCCCAGCAAGGATGACTAACAGGCGAATACAAGTGAGCGCTTCCATTATGGAAGTGCTCACTTGTATTTAGGGACCCCCATCAGACCTTATGTGGCTGGGTGGGCTGATCTGAGGTCTGATGGGGGCACAATACGCTGATCTGAGGTCTGATGGGGGCACAATACGCTGATCTGAGGTCTGATGGGGGCACAATACACTGATCTGAGGTCTGATGGGGGCACAATACACTGATCTGAGGTCTGATGGGGGCACAATACACTGATCTGAGGTCTGATGGGGGCACAATACACTGATCTGAGGTCTGATGGGGTCACAATACACTGATCTGAGGTCTGATGGGGGCACAATACGCTGATCTGAGGTCTGATGGGGGCACAACACGCTGATCTGAGGTCTGATGGGGGCACAGTAGGCTGATGTGAGGTCTGATGGGGCACAATATGCTGATCTGAGGTCTGATGGGGCACAGTAGACTGATCTGAGGTCTGATGGGGGCACAATACGCTGATCTGAGGTCTGATGGGGCACAATACGCTGATCTGAGGTCTGATGGGGGCACAGTAGGCTGATCTGAGGTCTGATGGGGGCACATTCTGCTGATGTGAGGTCTGATGGGGGCACATTCTGCTGATGTGAGGTCTGATGGGGGCACAGTAGGCTGATGTGAGGACTAATGGGGGCACATTCTGCTGATCTGAGGTCTGATGGGGGTACAATACGCTGATCTGAGGTCTGATGGGGGCACAGTAGGCTGATGTGAGGTCTGATGGGGGCACATTTTGCTGATCTGAGGTCTGATGGGGGCACAATACGCTGATCTGAGGTCTGATGGGGCACAATACGCTGATCTGAGGTCTGATGGGGGGCACAGTAGGCTGATCTGAGGTCTGATGGGGGCACAGTAAGCTGATCTGAGGTCTGATGGGGGCACAGTAGGCTGATGTGAGGTCTGATGGGGGCACATTCTGCTGATCTGAGGTCTGATGGGGGCACAATACGCTGATCTGAGGTCTGATGGGGGCACGTTCTGCTGATGTGAGGTCTGATGGGGCACAATACGCTGATCTGAGGTCTGATGGGGGCACAATACGCTGATCTGGGGTCTGATGGGGCACAATACGCTGATCTGAGGTCTGATGGGGGCACAGTAGGCTGATGTGAGGTCTGATGGGGCACAATACGCTGATCTGAGGTCTGATGGGGGCAGGGGACTGTTAGTTTAGTGATGTAAACACTGGGGACAGGTTTCCTTTAACATAGGTGTCCTCTTGTTTTTTTACTCCTATTAATCCTATATTTTACTGCATTATGTGGTAGAGTATTTAGACTAGGGTATGTAGAAAGTCTATTGTACTGTACTTAACAGCATAGATGATCTAGCAGTTTATACAGTCATCTTTCTAATACAATATTATAACCACAACTAGTAGTATGTGCCTGTGAAGTTGGAAACGTGCGTTTGGGAAGCCACTAAGTGGGGGGCCCACTCAAGTATGTTTCGCCCCCCCTGTGCTGAACCTCTAGCTACGCCTCTGAATACAGCGCCTCATACCTCTTACATCCAGTATAATACAGCGCCTCATACATTGTTACATCCAGTATAATACAGCGCCCCGTACCTCTTACATCCCGTATAATACAGCGCCCCATACCCCTCCAGTTACATCCAGTATAATACAGCGCTCATACCTCTTACATCCAGTATAATACAGCGCCCATATACATCCAGTATAATACAGCGCCCCATACCTCTTACATCCAGTATAATACAGCGCCCCATACCTCTTACATCCAGTATAATACAGCGCCCCATACCTCTTACATCCAGTATAATACAGCGCCCCATACCTCTTACATCCAGTATAATACAGCGCCCCATACCTCTTACATCCAGTATAATACAGCGCCCATACCTCTTACAATCCAGTATAATACAGCGCCCATACCTCTTACATCCAGTATAATACAGCGCCTCATACCTCTTACATCCAGTATAATACAGCGCGCCCATACCTCTTACATCCAGTATAATACAGCGCCCCATACCTCTTACATCCAGTATAATACAGCGCCCCATACCTCTTACATCCAGTATAATACAGCGCCCCATACCTCTTACATCCAGTATAATACAGCGCCTCATACCTCTTACATCCAGTATAAATACAGCGCCCATACCTTTACATCCAGTATAATACAGCGCCCCATACCTCTTACATCCAGTATAATACAGCAGCCCCATACCTCTTACATCCAGTATAATACAGCGCCCCATACCTCTTACATCCAGTATAATACAGCGCCCCATACCTCTTACATCCAGTATAATACAGCGCCCCATACCTCTTACATCCAGTATAATACAGCGCCCATACCTCTTACATCCAGTATAATACAGCGCCCCATACCTCGTACATCCAGTATAATACAGCGCCCCATACCTCTTACATCCAGTATAATACAGCGCCCCATACCTCTTACATCCAGTATAATACAGCGCCTCATACCTCTTACATCCAGTATAATACAGCGCCCATACCTCTTACATCCAGTATAATACAGCGCCCCCATACCTCTTACATCCAGTATAATACAGCGCCCCATACACCTCTTACATCCAGTATAATACAGCGCCCCATACCTCTTACATCCAGTATAATACAGCGCCCCATACCTCTTACATCCAGTATAATACACAGCGCCCCATACCTCTTACATCCAGTATAATACAGCGCCCCATACCTCTTACATCCAGTATAATACAGCGCCCCATACCTCTTACATCCAGTATAATACAGCGCCCCATACCTCTTACATCCAGTATAATACACAGCGCCCATACCTCTTACATCCAGTATAATACAGCGCCCTCATACCTCTTACATCCAGTATAATACAGCGCCCCATACCTCTTACATCCAGTATAATACAGCGCCCATACCTCTTACATCCAGTATAATACAGCGCCCCATACCTCTTACATCCAGTATAATACAGCGCCCCATACCTCTTACATCCAGTATAATACAGCGCCTCATACCTCTTACATCCAGTATAATACAGCGCCCATACCTCTTACATCCAGTATAAATACAGCGCCCCATACCTCTTACATCCAGTATAATACAGCGCCTCATACCTCTTACATCCAGTATAATACAGCGCCCATACCTCTTACATCCAGTATAATACAGCGCCCCATACCTCTTACATCCAGTATAAATACAGCGCCTCATACCTCTTACATCCAGTATAATACAGCGCCTCATACCTTTACATCCAGTATAATACAGCGCCCCATACCTCTTACATCCAGTATAATACAGCGCCCCATACCTCTTACATCCAGTATAATACAGCGCCCCATACCTCTTACATCCAGTATAATACAGCGCCCCATACCTCTTACATCCAGTATAATACAGCGCCTCATACCTCTTACATCCAGTATAATACAGCGCCTCATACCTCTTACATCCAGTATATAATACACAGCGCCCCATACCTCTTACATCCAGTATAATACAGCACCCATACCTCTTACATCCAGTATAATACAGCACCCCCAGTATAATACCTCTTACATCCAGTATAATACAGCGCCCCATACCTCTTACATCCAGTATAATACAGCGCCCATACCTCTTACATCCAGTATAATACAGCGCCCCATACCTCTTACATCCAGTATAATACAGCGCCCCATACCTCTTACATCCAGTATAATACAGCGCCTCATACCTCTTACATCCAGTATAATACAGCGCCCTCATACCTCTTACATCCAGTATAATACAGCGCCCCATACCTCTTTACATCCAGTATATATACAGCGCCCCATACCTCTTACATCCAGTATAATACAGCGCCCCATACCTCTTACATCCAGTATAATACAGCGCCTCATACCTCTTACATCCAGTATAATACAGCGCCCCATACCTCTTACATCCAGTATAATACAGCGCCTCATACCTCTTACATCCAGTATAATACAGCGCCTCATACCTCTTACATCCAGTATAATACAGCGCCCCCATACCTCTTACATCCAGTATAATACAGCGCCCCATACCTCTTACATCCAGTATAATACACGCCCCATACCTCTTACATCCAGTATAATACAGCGCCCATACCTCTTACATCCAGTATAATACAGC
>ONZH01018656.1:0-22997 GCA_900303285.1 Rhinella marina | reverse complement strand
TTAGAGTTCCAGTGAGTAAGTCTCCACATGAGATTGGACCGTGGAGGATCCAGGCTAGGGAGAAGGAGGGCGAGGTGGAGGATGGACAGGTCCACTCCCTGGCTGTCATGAGTGGACTGGCTGGAAGACGGGGCAGTGAACATATGGCTGGACGCGCTCTCCGCCATCCATTTCAGCACATTCTCTTGCTTTTGGGGTCGGTCAAAGGTGTACCCTGTGGCCCTGCAAGCTTTTGAAGAAAAGCAGGCATCTTGAATTGGCGTCTTTCAACTGCTCCCACAGCAGCAGGCACAATGTCACCCCGCACACTACCACGGGCACCGCCTCTGCCCACCACACCAGTTCCATGCCCACGTCTCCCACCTCTACCACCTTTAGCCTTGCCCCTGGTGTTCTCCATTCTTTATATATATATATATATTATATATATATATATATATATATATACTGTATATATATATAGATATATATGTATAGGATGTATGAAGTTAGCTTGCAAAATGCTATTATGCAACCACAATACGCACCACAGTATACACACTATACTAATGTACGTATCAGCTTTATTAGAATAGATGCCTTACAGTATCACACACTATATGACACTGTGAGAGCACCTACTGTATGATATACAGCACAGATTACAGCAAGCAACACTGGAGGGTATTCTGTATCTGTAGGGTCAGACAATGACTCTACAGACTGCAGTATATTTCTGCTGGGCTGCTTGCAGAAATATGATTTGCACTTCTGTAGCTGGATTGTAGTCTTAAAAAGACTTTTGGGTAACAAATGCAGCTCCCTGCCTAATAGAAACGAATATTCTCCTATTTCGTACGCTTTCAATATCCCTATCACACGCACACTCTTTTCCTCTCCTAAAACCACAAGGTGTGTAATCCGAGCCCAAGGCGTAAGCATATATATAATAGCACGCCACCTGATGCAGGCAGCCAATCACTCCTAGACATGTAGAAACGTTAGTAGGCCATGGCAGGAGGTCCCCCAGGCTTCCCTGCATGTTTATTGGCTAAGAAGTAGGCGCTAAACATGCAGGGAGGAGTTAAAAAAAAAAACACAAATTTCACACGCTACTCGGTCGAGTAACAAATACTTACGAGTACGCAAATATCCGTGCGGACAACAAATCTTTACGAATATATTCACTCATCTCTATTACTAATATATCCTCCTTAAATGAGTCTATTGTAGGGAATAGGTTTCCAAACCATGACCATGACACACGCATTGAGTTCACTCTTGTTAGCACCATCAATGCTTATCAGTCACGACTAATATCAATCAGGTTGGATTTCGCCAGGGGCGTTGCTAGGGTCTCAAAAGATCTGGGGCCCAAGCCCCAATGAATATGGCCCACAGTCACCCCCCCAGCATACAATCCCCCACAGTCGCCCCCCCCAGCATACAATCCCCCACAGTCGCCCCAACATACAATCCCCCACAGTCGCCCCCCAGCATACAATCCCACACAGCCCGCCTACCATACAATCCCCCACAGTCGCCCCCCCCCAGCATACAATTCCACACAGCAGCCCACCCTTCCTCCATCATACTATCTCACCTCATAGAATTATCAGCCCCTCCACAGGATTCACATCTACCTCTCAGGCAGACAGATCCTCTCTCCCCTCTCACTGCTACAGTACAGAGCCATCCATAACCTTCCTATTCAGATTGCAGAGCGCACCGGCTGTCGACCCACGTGACCTAGGAATGTCATGTGATTGTGAGGTCAGGAGGTCCTTACCAGTAGCCTTTACCATGCGTGATGGAAGAAAGCTGAGCCAGGAATCAATGTATTTTACAGTAAGCTGAGTAGCTGAGCCTGACTTTGAATCGCAGTGCAGCACTGCAGCTGTCTCCACCAGTCCCAAGGTTCGGGGCAGTGGCAGTCTGATTCGGGGCCCTGGCCCAGGATAAAAAGCCCTAGTGACGCCCCTGGATTGTGCACTGTATCAAAGCAAAGCACATTTTTACATAATTTCAGATTCACCTGCAGGGTGATGCTCAAGACAAGGGTCTCAGAATGTACACCAAATACTAGTATTCCATAAACTTAAAGTCTCAAGTCATGTGTTCAATTTACAGTGGTTATCCCAGAACCAATTAATATTGCAACATGAGGGGCCTTTGCTACAAGTTAATCTACACCCATATAACCCATGTGAATACATATTTGTCCAATTTAACTCTAATTGTGGGTGCTGGACCTTAATACTTGCAGTGCTATTTCTGAATTAGATTTTTTTTTCAGCAGTACCATCTGTCTTTTCTATGCGCAGTGTTTGTTATTGCACTCCTGCCCCATTCACTTAATCACCAATTCAAGACCATGCCAGCCATTTACCCACTTTCCCCTACTCCTCTTCCTGACCAGACACTTTTTTTTGTACGTTCCAACTCGGTCATGTAAATAATTTTTGTGTCTTTATTCTCTGATACATGAGGCTTCATTTCTATGTAATTTTTTTTTTATAAAAAGGAAAAATGTTAATTTTTTTTGTTAACCATTTCAAGCAACAGCCAGTTTGGACCAAATGCTGGGACCCATTTTTCAAATCTGACATGTGTCAGTTTATCTGGTATTAACTTTGGAACACTTTTACTTATCCAAGCCATTATGAGATTGTTTTCTCATGACACATCATATTTCATGTTAGTTGTGAATTTGAGTTGATACGTTTTACCTTTATGCATAAAAAATGAAGAATTGTATAATGCTTCATAAAATAGTCGTTACTTTACATTCCTCATATACTTTGCATACTTTGCATCATTTTGTAAATGTCATTTTATTTATTTTTTATTTTTTTAGGAAGTTAGAAGGCTTAGAAGCTTAGAAGCAAATTTTAAAATGTTCAAGAACATTTCCAAAACCCACTTTTTTAAGGACCAGTGCAGTTATAAAGTCACTTTCTGAGGCTTACAAACTAGAAACCACCCAGAATAATCCCATTTTAGAAACAAAACCCGTCAAGTTATTCAAAACTTTGTTAATCCTTCAAACTTTGTTAATCCTTCAAGTGTTCCACGAGAATTAAACCATTTTTTGTGCAGATTTTCCATTTTAATCGATTTTTCCTGTAACATAGCAAGGGTTTACAGCAAACAAACCTCAATATTTATTACCTTGATTCTGCAAATGAGAAATCTTCAAGGGGCATCTGGGGGACGATGGGGGCATCTGGTGGACAATAGGGGCATATAGGGGCAGTACAGAAATCAGGGGCATAGGGGCAGAGTGGAGATCTTGCCTGATTTCAGACTCAGACTGAAGTAGAGATCAGAGTCTGAAACAAACATTTTCTTACGGAAGCAATCTGGTTGGTTAGTCTGCAGAGACTAACCAATCAGAGCTCTTGCCAGCAAGGGACCACTCTGATTGATCCCTTCTCTGGTTTCTCTGATCTCAGGGAGAGCGGAGACTCCAGAGATGTGACACTTTATAGTTTCATAACCCCAGTATGCAGTTTGGATGTGCCTGTACACCCAAATGCGCTAAGTTACATGCAATTTGGACGTACAGTTACGTCAAAATGTGTGAAAAGGTTAATATTATTATTATTATTCTCATTTTACACTTTGTGCCCCCGTAAGGGGGAGATTTAACATTACAAGTTATTTTTAATTTATTGATGATTTATCCTGTAACTGGGCATGACGTAATAGCCCCAGTTGAAGGAGGAATACAGCCCTGGGAAAGTTTTTACAGGGCTGTAGAACCTCACTACAGAGCTGATCTGGGTCCGGTAATTCCCAAGAGTTCTTGCAGACTTCTGTTCCCAGGGATTACACATCCGTGCAGAGATAAGTGCTGACAGCCTGGACATAAGTAGTCAACGGGTAGTCAGTAAGGGCCCCTGTCAATAGAATCAACCTTATGAAACCAGGCAGACTGCCTGATAGGTTTGATTCTTCTGATGAAATGGTATCTGTCTTGTGAAAATCGGTTCCGATGTTGCCTAGAAAAAGCACTGGAAATCTGAGAAGCTGCGATGCACAAAGGAGCTTGCTTTAACAGCATTAATCATAGTGACTGGTACTCTTTAAAAAACTTAGACAACCCCTTTAGGTTTTTATTCATTATTCATTTAGTATTGCAAATTAGAGGACTTCTATAAAGGGGCTAAAACGTTTTCACAGCATAACGCATTAATGTCAAGCCCTTCTACAATGGCAACCTTTTATTACACCCTTTTAGACTTTGTTTACTTTTTAACCTTTCCAGATACTTCATGTTCTCTAATGCTATTGTTTATTGCAATGTCCCTGTAAAAGTTCTAAAGCAGATGGTGTGTGCATGAAATCCCTCCGGAAATAATTGTCATTGCTATGTGCGATGGAATTCTGTAACTCCAAAAGACTCAGGAGAATGTAGCTGCTCTAAATTATCTGTTGGATATGTGTAGCATAATGCCTGTTTAAACACATGAAAAGCCTTGCTGGTAGAGCTCACAGTAGATATATAGAGCCATATATTAAGTATGAAAATGAAATGTCACCTGATATGTTATGAAATCTTATTCTGCCTTCACAGTGCATAAAGTCTTAGCAAAAGAAAATATTTCCCTTTTATATGCATTGAGAAAATGTCCTTTCAACAGTGATGCTGAATTATTTCTACTGTTTAGAAATACCTATATATGCTGTTTTCTGCAAGCTTAGATCTGTTGAATATACAGTGGTACCCAGCCCATTTATTATTAAATAGTTTTGAACAAGATACAGTACATGTAAATTCAAGCATTTCAGAATGTATATAATTGTGTGAACTCCTGCAACAAACCTACCATATTCAGATGGGTCTGACTCCTACATTAAAATTAAATGCTCACTGTTTCAACAACATCAATAATAAAGGAAATTATAAGAAATAGAGATGTGCAAATTGATTCAAAACAAACCAAATTTGTTTAGAATTTCCCCAAAACTCTGCTTCCAAATGAACTTGAAGTTTTGGCTACTTGATTCTGCCATCATTTCATATCAGTAATGAGGCAGCAGGGTATGGAATTTGAACACAGATGATCACATGAGCCTTAGTGGGCCCCTCATCATTGGTTTGCCCATAATGTCCTACAGTCAGCCTCACAACCAATCAGGAGGGACTCAGTTCTCAGTTACATTCAGAAGTCATCTAATTATTAAATAGAGTCCACCTGTGTAATTTATTTGCAGTTGTAACGTAACGTGAAGTGTGATTAAATATAAGATAACACAGGCAAATCACATACTGAATAATAAAAAGTAAATATATCATGTCTACCACATTTTAACATGTGGTTGACACCCCAGGTTGTACAAGAGGTAGGGAAAATCAATACTTACATCCTACCTGGGATAAAGGTTCATGTGGACTCCACTGAATGTATATGTGCCACAGAGTTTAAACCTTTTAGTCCCTCCTCCAGTGTGCAGCACACATGTCTCTGAGATCACTCAGGAATGTGGTCTTATCAACACAATGGGGGAGGGGTACTAGATTACAAGCCAACTCATTACACAAAATGGTAATAATAAAGGGGAACATATTTAAAGGGATAAAACAATCAGTACTTAAAAAAATACCCTTACAATACAGTGGTATAACTAAAGCGCATTATCTTAAAGGGGTTCTCCGGGAATTAAGAAAATGAAAATACTTAACTATTACTTTATTATAAATATATTCCCAAATACCTTTCATTAGTTATAATGGCTTGTTTTGTCTGGGGAGCAATCATTAGGAGAAACAAAATGGTCGCTGTCCTATTAGTACACAAAAAATCTGTCCTGATCACACAGCAGGACAAGTTACTTCACATGACTGAGGTAAAGAACTGCCTCATCCTCCTCTCTGCTCTGCTTGTCAGGGATCATGATCCTGAATACAGCTCATAAAATAAATTTCTGTAGGAATGAGGAGACATGCATTACCAAGAGGAGAGTAGGGGTAATGAGCAGCAGCACTTGTATGCAGCCTCCATTACCACCGTCTGTCCTGTCCGTCCTCTCTGTACTTTATGTCTCCTCATGAACTCCATTCCTACAGAGATTCATTTTATCAGCTGTATTCAGGATCATGATCCGTGACAAGCAGAGGAGAGAGGAAGATGAGACAGCTATTTACCTCAGTGTTGTGAAGTAACTTGTCCTGCTGTGCGCAACAGCATGTGGGGTTTGAGCAATTTTCTGCCATTTTAGACCACATTTTTTTTCTGTGATTGTATTTGAACATTTACACCTGGAGGTGTGGCAACTCCAGGTTTGAATGTACCATTACTTACATCTTATGGTAACATTCTGGTGCACCTATGCAGCCTGAGTCACATGAGTCATTGGTAGGTGGGGCTCATAACCACCTCCCTCCTTCCATTGCATGTGTGATCTCACGCTGGAGGTAACTAGGAGTTGGTTGCTGTGTGTCGGCCTATATGCTCCTTCCGCAATTGCCCATACGGCTAGGTAGGTTAGTGTTAGGTCCCGTGCCGCTCTGAGATACCTTGACGCGGTGCTCGGGCTCTGGTATGTTCTTGATATAAGAATATATTGGTGAAAGTCTCATTTTAACAGCAGCGTGAGGGTTTAGCCATATATTATCAACTGCATTACCGGTGCAGTGCACCATTATCAGTGATTGATTATATAGTTCGCCACATCCGCACAATTTGTTACCTTGTGTAGGATGGTTTTGTGGTACATGTGGTCCGCTGCAGGCATCCTCCATTGTATGCATTTTTGCTGGGGATTGCTGTTCGCAACGGATCACATGTGCAGGAATTGCTCCCCTGGTTTGATATGCTCAACAGCATATGGGGTTTGAGCAATTTTCTGCCATTTTAGACCACATTTTTTTTCTGTGATTGTATTTGAACATTTACACCTGGAGGTGTGGCAACTCCAGGTTTGAATGTACCATTACTTACATCTTATGGTAACATTCTGGTGCACCTATGCAGCCTGAGTCACATGAGTCATTGGTAGGTGGGGCTCATAACCACCTCCCTCCTTCCATTGCATGTGTGATCTCACGCTGGAGGTAACTAGGAGTTGGTTGCTGTGTGTCGGCCTATATTCTCCTTCCGCAATTGCCCATATGTCTAGGTAGGTTAGTGTTAGGTCCCGTGCCACTCTGAAATACCTTGATGCGGTGCTCGGGCTCCGGTATGTTCTTGATATAAGAATATATTGACAAAAGTCTCATTTTAACATCAGCGTGAGGGTTTAGCCATATATTATCAATTGCATTACCCCGACAGTGCACTATTATCAGTGATTGTCTGCTGTGTGATTAGGACAGATTTTGTGTGTATTAATAGGACGGCGGCCATTTTATTTCCCCCAATGATTTCTCCCTAGACAAAACGAGCCATTATAACTAATGAAAGGTATTTGGGAATAGATTTATAATAAAGTAATATTTAAGTATATACATTTTCTTAATTCCTGGAGAACCCCTTTAAGGCCTAAGAGGTTTGCTAGAGAGCATTAGTGATCAAGCATCATCATGAAAAATAAAAAAACATACCAGACAGGTCCGGGAGAAGTTGTGAAGAAAGGAAAATTGGTGGAGAAGTGTAAAGCAGGGTTACATAATTAAAAAAAATATTCCAAGATCTGAACATCTCATGGGGCATTGTTTAATCCATCATCTGAAAATGGAAGGAGTATGGCTCAACTGCAAACCTACCAAGAAACGGCTGTCCACCTAAACTGACAGCCAAGGAAAGCACTAATTAGAGAAGCAGCCAAGAGGCCCATTGTCACTCTGGAGGAGCTGCAGAGATCCACAGCTCAGATGGGAGAATCTGTCCACAGGACAACTATTAATTGTGCACTTTACAAAACCAGGCTTTATGGAAGAGGGGTAAGAAGAAAGCCATTTTTTGAAAGCAAGCCATAAGAATTCCTGTTTACGACACACCATGTAGAAGGCATAGCAAACATGTGAAAGAAGGTGCTCTGCTCAGAAATGTTGACCTAAATGCAAAATGCTATGAAATATGGTGGTGTCAGCATCATGCTGTGGGGATACTATTCTTCAGCAGGAACACAGATGGAGTTAACTACAGGGCAATCCTGGAGGAAATCCTGTTAGAGGCTACAAAATACCTGAGACTGGGGCAGAGGTTTGTCTTCCAGAAGGACAATGACCCTAAACATACAGCCAGAGCTACAATGGAATGATTTAGGCTAGGGCTACACGGTGACAATAAGTCGTGCGACACATAGTGCACAACTACACAATGACAGTTGTCGCGCGACATTAATGTTGCACCAATGTCGCGCGACAATTTTTAGAATGGAAGTCTATGGTGTCGCACTGCGACTGCGACATGACAGTCGCAGAAAAACCCATCCTGGATGGACTTTTCTGCAACTGTCGTGTCGCAGTCTGTCGCATGTCGAAGTGCGACACCATAGACTTCCATTATAAAAATTGTTGCGCAACATTGGTGCAACACAGTGTTGCACGACAATTGTCGTCGTGTAGCCCTAGCCTTAGATCAAAGCGTATTCATGAGTTAGAATGGCCCATTCAAAGTCCAGATCTAAATCCCATGGAGAATCTGTGGTAAGAGTTGAACATTACAGATGGTCTCCATCCAATGTGACTGAGCTTGAGCTTTTTTGTAAAGAAGAATGAGCAATAAATGTCAATCTCCAGATGGCAAAGCTGGTAGTGACATAGCCCAAAAGACTGGCAAGCTGTAATTGCAGAGAAAGGTGGTCCTACAGAGTATTGACTTTGTATGTGCAAGAACCAGACAACACCCAATTAATATTAAAAAAAATGGTGTAAAGTAGAAGTGGCTTAGTTGCCCATAGCAACCAATCAGTTTCCATTTTTTATTTTGGACAGCTCCTTTGGAAAATGAAAGGAAGAATCTGATTGCTATGGGCTCATAGTATTCAGAGCAACAACCAACATCTCCATTGGCCACGGGGAGTGTCACTAGGAAGCGCTTCCGGGTTTTTGAGCATTTAGATGCCGTGATTTCACTTCATGCACATCAGTTATACACATCATAATCTCCCTTCAGAGAGAGACAGTGGGAACTGCCCCACATAGGCAATTAAACCTTTGGTTGGCCACACCTCCGGGAGGGTCCGACTCACCCTCCCTTTGGGTATGGTAGCTAAAAATCCAAAAACCCAATGTGGATCATAATTCCTCACCGGAGTTCATGGGGGAGGGGGGGCTGTTCAGGTGGCAATGGATCTGGTCGGCTTCTTTACACATTTCCACAAACACAGCACTTCTACATGGCTTCTACTAGGAGTTCTCCATATATCCCCTTCCCTGGGTCCTATAAGCAAAGGAGGCCCAGAGGAATGTCCGGCTTGGTCCTGAGATCTCAAAGATGTAACCAGTATATAGATAAGACATACAGTATTTCATAAATTCTCATGAATTAGCAGTTCAAGACTGTCGGGGGGTCTTTGAGGCAGTTGACTAACTCAGGCCCCCTGCAGGGAGTCGTGCTGTCAGAGAAGCATGCTTCCAGTCCAGGTGCTGCAGGTGTGATTTATTACCTTGAGTTTTTGAGGGTGGGCCACCTGTGGAGCCGATTTCCTATGCCAGATGCCCATCACCCTAGACAGCAAATTGGCAGTCATCAAGTTCTCCCCATGTTCCTCCACTAGACCTGTGCAGAAGTCAGATATGAGTACATAATCTTTGTTATCATCTATTGTGAATACTGGATATTGTGTTATCTATACTACATTGATAGCTGTCATTGTAATTTGGCCTGTGATGACAGTGTGATAGCTACAGTACTAAAAAGTAACCTGAACAGAACAAGAAGTCTCAGCACATTATTAGGTCTAGTGGGCAGCAATCATCTTCATAGTATGGGGATGAGTGATCACTACTTAGGCTACTTTCACATCTGCATCTTTGCTGGATCCATCAAAATGCTGTTGTCATGATAATACAACCGGCTACATCCGTTATGAACAGATCTGGTTGTATCATCTCTAAAATAGCCATGACGGATGGCTAAAACCTTTGTAAGTCAATGGGGGATGGATCCGTTTTCTTTTGTGTCCAAGAAAATGGCAAGAACGGCACCATTAGAATGTCATGACGGATCCGTCCTGCTCTGCATCCGTATGTATGCCGTTGTCAAGGGGGGCACAACCAAATGAAACTGAATCCATTCTGGTGCATTCTGTTTCATTCAGTTCAGTTTTGTACCCATTGACAATGAGTGGGGACAAAACTGAAGCGTTTTCCTATGACGGACCTCAATAGAGGAAAGGGAAAGCACAGGTGTGAAAGTAGCCTTAGTTGAATAAGGTCTTTTGAAGAAGCAACACCAAGACCAAGGAGTTCTCCAAACAGGTCAGAGACAATGTTGTATAGATCATGTGAAGTGAATTAATTTTGATCAATTTTGAAGATCTATAAACACATGTTTTGCTGCTGTCAGCAGTTTTGGACAAGTGACCTTATTTTAACTATAGACCTCTTTAGGTCAATCTCTGTATACAGCTTGTACTCTGCTAAGACATCCCATTCTCATGACACATATGTTAAAGTGTTGAATAGTACATTTAGATTGTTGGTATAAATAAACTACCTAAAGACACAGAAGTCAGGAGTGATTGAACACCATTCACATGTCTGTTTTTTGTCTTCTCTCGTTAAAGGGGTTCTCCGAGTTATATATATTGATGACCTATCCTCAGGATAGGTCATCAATATCAGATCAGCAGGGGTCCGGCACCCCTGCCGATCAGCTGTTTGAAGAGGAGGTGCATGCCGTATCAGCGCTGCCTCCTCTTCATTGTTTACATGCTGGCCGTTACGGGATAGTGGTGAGTAGGTGTAATTACACCTAACTGCCCCATTCATTTCAATGGGCAGAATCGCTTCCATAGACAATGGGAGTGATTCTTCCCATTGAAATGAATGGGGCAGTTAGGTGTAATTACACCTACTGACCACTACCCTGTTATGGCCAGCATGTAAACAATGAAGAGGAGGCAGCGCTGATACAGCGCGCGCCTCCTCTTCAAACAGCTGATCGGCAGGGGTGCTGAGTGTCGGACCCCCACGATCTGATATTGATGACCTATCCTGAGGATAGGTCATCAATATATATAACTCAGAGCCTCAACCTTAATTTGGCACCTACAGACCAAGATGTTATACTAACTCTAGGATATTGAAAATATTTGCATTAACAATCACAACTGAGTTATAAAAAAACCCAATGTAGCATCCAAGGTGACAAACGATTGAGGACTGCGGCTAATAGGACAACAGGGAATTGCACATTTCACCTGTGAGCAAGACCTTTGCTTCTTACTGTGCCTTCCCCCTTGTATTAGGTTGTCCAGGTATTTTTATCTTGTTGATTATATGGGATGTAGGAACTCTATTGTCTGTGGGTTTGTGTGTATGTCTTAGGCTACTTTCACACTAGTGGCAGCCCGGATCCGGCAGGTGAATGGTGCTGCCAGATCCGGACTGCCACAGGGACATGTGTGGAGCCGGAACCGCGCTCCGGCCCCACACATGTCACACAGTACATACATACACACAGACACACGCACATATACACAAACAAATACACATACCGGAGGAGCAGGACGGCGCGCACAGATGACGATTCCCCACAGCGCCCTCTGCTGGGCGCCTGGTGGAATCGTTATCTGTGCGCGCCGTCCTGTTCCTCCTGCGCTCTGGAGACCTGCCGGGGAGCATTTAAGTATGTATTTTTATGTGTATATGTCTGTGTATGTTTATGTGTATGTCTATGTCTGTATGTGTGTATTGTGTGTATGTGTGCAGGTGGCGGATCTGTCATGAACTCCATTGAAAGTCAAAGGAGGATGGATCCGTTCACCATTGTGTCACACCAAACGGATCCGTCCCCATTGACTTTCATTGGGGGTCATGACAGATCCGTCTTGGTGCAGATGCCTGGACCAGCTGCGGTTTGTTCTCCGGTCTGAAGACGGAACGGAATGCTTTCAGGAGCATTCCGTTGTCTTCAGTTCAGTTTTGTCCCCATTGACAATGAATGGGGACAAAACTGAAGCGTTTTATTCCGGTATTGAGCCCCTATGACGGAACTCAATACCGGAATTATAAAACGCTAGTGTGAAAGTAGCCTAACAGTTAGGAAGCTGAACGTTTGACTGATGTGTGATTGAGATAAAGGAGCACTTGAGTTGCGATCTCCAGTTGCACACCCCTGAAAGGATTCCTTACTTACTTCCAAATGGCATTGTCTGGGGATTACTGAGTTTTAAGGGTTCTTTTTAAGTGTGTAAAGATCGGGACACAAGTTTATCCTTGCAGAAGTGACAGGTACTTGTCAGTGGACTCTCTTCCCGTGTGTTGAGAGTGGGCGGCAAGTGACAGGTTCCTGCCAACAAGTCAGGTTAGTTCCCTCGCAATTGTGGACCATAACACGTGTGAGATGTGCCCAGCTGGGGGACAGATAGGGTCTGAGTGATTGCAGGTTTTTCAGTAATACAGGTTGTGGGAATAGATCCTCTGGATCAACTTATAGGAAAACAGGCCGAACTGGATGGACAGATGTCTTTTTTCGGCCTTGTAAACTATGTTACTATGTTACTATGTTACTAGGATATACCAGGCTTATTGCAGTAGAACATTAGGGAAGGATCCAGAGGCCATTATCAGATAAGAATATAAGGTTATAAATAAGCCTGTATGTTGCACTGACAAATCTATTTCTTGTTGCTCTGCTGGTGGCTCTGGTGAGGCTAGCTGACTCCGGTGGCAAACCGATCGATTTGCCATAGTAAGGTGACGCTAGTTCTGCTGAAACTGGCAGCAATTGTATCTGGTATTTGCAATAATAAGGTGAGGCTAGTTCTCCTGATCCCGGCGCCAAATATATTGATTTGTGATAGTAAGGTGACTCTAGTTCTGCTGAACCCGGCGGTAATCGGATCTGGTATTTGCGATAGTATGGATCAGAGACCTGAGATGCTCCTTTGCATAGTTCCTTTAGTTAATAGGGAAGCTTGATCACCTTCTAGTAGCCTAAGATGGGGGCTTCAAGGTCCTGGAGTGCTCAGAGAGCAGGGCAAGGCACCCAGGATGTAGGGTGGGGAGTTACAGCAGCAGAAATAGTTAGGAGTCGGTGCGGGAAACAAGATTTAAGGAAAATAACCAAAAAGGCTCAAATGCCTTTGAGTGGGTGCCTGAACTTAAATATTTGGACAGATTTTCAGCAAGCTGAAGGCCCCTGGATAAAAAGAAACAAGGAGTGGGAGAAAAGGTAGCAGCGTGAATTAAGGTTTGTGAGGAAATGAAGCAGCAAGAGTACACAGAAAGACTAGTTAAGAAACAAGATCAGCAAGTGTACTTCAGTAGCTTGCAAGAAGATGAGGAGCATTCTGGAGGGGGCAGAGCTAGTGCCAGAGCTGTATGGCAACTTCTTTCTGAGCTCCGTGTCTTTACCTGCCCTAAACCCTGCTAACACAAGCACTGTGGCGACAAGATGGTAAAAATCGGTGGAGCCAAGCAAGGAGAGCACCCAGCTGCCGTTAAGACCGCACAAACTTCAGGAGGAATGACTATATTCCTAAAGAAAGCTCCAACAGCAGCGGCGGCCAAAGAATCCAAGATGGTGACGGGTATGGGTGATGCCGCAGATTTCCAAGCAGAGGAAGGCTCGGAGGTAGAAAGCGAAGGTGAACATACCTCGGACTCTCGCAGCCTTCCAGTTTCTAGACGCTTTATCAGGCAGGCACTGGAGGAAGCCCTGGGCCCACTAAAGCAAGAGATATCCTCCTTAACACAGGAAATAAGGCAAGTGGGATTTAGAGTAGAAACACTCCAGACAGCACAGGCCACAGTAGTAGAACATGGCACCGCGGATACCCAACGCATGTCAGCATGTCAGCTCCACCTCAACTCCTTATACTCAGCTATTGAAGATCAGGAGAATCGAGGTAGGAGAATCAATCTCTGTTTCAGAGGAGTGCCAGATTCTAACATGCCAGTAGACGTACCTGCCATTATCAAGCAAATCATTTCACCTTTAGTGGGAGAGGATAAAAGCGCAAGTATGATTATCGACAGGGCACATCGCGCCCTTAGACCTCGCCCTAGGGAGAACGATCACCCCAGAGACATTATATGTCGCTTTCTGAATTATCAAGACAAAGAAATGGTCCTCAATATGGCCAAGAATGATTCAACAATTTGTTTGGGTGACTCTTCTACAGATTATCAGAGACACAGAAAACGCACTGGAGGACTTACTCCCAAGAGAATCGCTTGGATGAACACCTGAATGAAAACTGACACTCTACTGATATGTATTACATTATGTGTAGCCTGAACTATCCTTTTGCCATTATTCTTTTTCATTCTCTTTTATCTTCCTATACTTTGTCACCCTCGACCTCATTATTTTCAGTGCTATGTCCTTAGCAACCTCCACAAGGCCCAAATACTGTATAACCAGTGTGGTAAGGGGCATACTGCCACTAAGGCTTAACAACATCCTTTCTTCAGGCTAGACTGAGTCAAAACACTCCTACTACATTCTACTATCTTTAATTCTTATTATCGCCACACTTGGCCTTATTTTCTATTTCTCCCATCAAATACTGTTCTCTGCTTCTATCACTCTTTCTTTTACTATCGCTGTTACTTTCTGACTATTTTCCTACTCATTCATTAATGCTCTCTAGGCCAATAACATCTAGATTTTCTATAGGGCAGTTATATTGATATTAATGTCCTTTAACACCCCCCCTCGGGATTATTATAGTATTCTGTATTCTTATTGGATGACTTTCGTCCCAGCAGTTTTGTTTTCATTAACCTTAACAGTTTATTGTTTTTTTTGTCAGAACAATGGTTGATGTTATTATGTTTTCTTTTAGAGGTGGGAGAGTCACTATTTTTGTAATGCAAAAAGTTCCTGAGCGCATGAGTCGAGGTGGAGGTGGTGATATACCTAGATATCACACCATATAATGTTAAGGGTTTAAGATCTCCCTCCAAGAGATGCCAAATCTTTTCTCTATTGAAAAAAGAACACTGCTCTGTCATTTTATTACAGGAAACGCATTTTAAGACAAACAATTACCCAAACCTTTCTTTTTCTAACTATCCCATATGGTACCACTGTAGTGCCGATGGCCCCGCTTTTAGAGGAGTTAGTATAGGACTCCGAAAAGGCCTCCCATTCACATATAACTCCCATAAACAAGATGCGGATGGGCGCTATATAATGGTGAAGGGTACCATTGGCCCCCATACCTATACCTTTGCAAATATCTATGCCCCTAATTCAGGACCAGGTAAACTGGATTATACCGACATTAGAGACTCTTAAATCATTTGGTGAAGGAGTGATAGTTTTGCATGGCAATTTTAATCTAACCCTTCACCCTCTCCAAGACACCTCATCAAAAAGATCTGCTATCTCTTATAGAGCATTGCGAGCACTTAAGATAAAATTAGAGGATATGGGACTGATTTATATCTGGAGATGCTTTAACCCAGACATTATCGACTATACCTTTTATTCTACAGCCTCCAACTCATATAGCAGATTAGACTATCTGTTTATTTCCAAAGAATTCCTGGGCACCTGTACGTCGGCGAGAATTGGAAGTATGACCCTATCGGACCATTCGCCTGTTTATTGCTCCTTCAAGACAATTCCTAATGGAGGTAGGACACCGAGATGGAGATTAAATGAAACACTTATTGCATCTGAGAAAAATAAGTCTCATGTATCAAAGCTCTTACTAGAATACTTTCCCCTTAATCAAACACCTGAGATTTCCCCACAAATGTTATGGGATGCTCACAAAACATACATTCGGGGACACTTTATTAGTCTGGGCACCCATGCCAAAAATATCTCCAAAGCGCGACTAGATTCCGTAATGGCACAGTTACATACCCTTAAAAAAGTACATAAACGAACATTAGCAGTCCAACACCAGGCTTCACTATCAGCACTTAGGACAGAACTTAAAAATATGTTAAACGCCAATTCTGTAAAATTTTTCCGCTCCTCCCAACAGAAGTTCTTTGCTCATGGTAATAAGGCCTCAAAGTTCATGATGCACAGAATTAAAAAACGGAAGCAAGCTAATTTTGTCCCTTTTCCTACTTCCCAAAAAGGCAACCGTATATATGACTAAACAAATAGCTGCACAATTCCACCTTTTTTATAAAGCACTATATAATTTGCAACCTGAACCTACTAATGCTACTTCAACTGACAGAAGCCTTTTGATAGACAAATTTTTAGAAAACGTTAAATTACCTACTTTGTCCTTAACACAAATAGAAACCCTAGCTAAGCCATTCACAACCTCAGAACTAGAAACAGATATTAAAGCCTCACCGAGGGGCAAATGCTCTGGACCAGATGGCCTACCTATCACTTATTATTCCACATTTAAAGAGATCTTCTTCCTATTTATAACCTAGTACTTCAAAATGTTGCCTTATCTACAGATATGACTCGGGCCTCTAGATCCCTTATTCACAAAGAGGGAAAAGAACCCTCTTCTTGTGCCAACTACTGCCCTATTCCTTTATTAAATATAGACCTTAAATTACTAGCCAAACTCCTAGCAACAAGATTACAATCCTTCCTCCCCCATCTGATACATTCCGATCAAGTGGGCTTCATTCAGGGTAGGGAAGGAAAGGATAATACCACTAAAGTATTGGACTCCATATTTTATGCATCCCGTAAACAAACTCCAATGGTCCTTCTCGGCACTGATGCTGAGAAGGCATTCAACAGGATCGATTGGCTCTACCCTAGAAAAGTTCTACATAAATTTCAATTTCCTGTTCCTTTTATTAACACCACATTCGCTATGTACACTCACTCCTCTGCCTCAATTGTGGTTAATAATACTATATCTCCCCCCTTCCAGATTAGCAATGGTACGAGGCAAGGTTGCCCACTTTCGCCATTAATCTTTGTATTAATAATGGAAACCCTTATGCAGGCTCTCAGGCAAGAAACTAATATTAGAGGCATTAAGATCGGAAACCAGAAACATAAATTGGCAGCTTTTGCGGACAATTTACTACTTATAGTAACTAATCCTCTACAGGCCATGCCTTTGATTTCAGACTTATTACTCTCATTTGGTGTTGTATCTAACTTCAAAGTAAATCCTCATAAATCACAAATTCTCCATCTCGGTCTCTCTGCCACTATGTTAAATGCTCTTAAATTAGACTCCCCCATCAATTGGTCCTCTTAACACCTTATATACCCGGGTATCAAACTATCTCCATACCTACATGATCTGTTTTCACTTAACTACAAACCATTATTACAATCTATAGCTCCTCAATTAGAAACCTTAGACTCCCCATACCTATCCTGATTTGGGAGGAAAAACTTAGTTATGTCTAGTAATCCTAGGCTTAAGTATTTAATGCAAACATTACCTATTCTGGTTTCCGAGGTCATATTTTCTTTCCCTGAATAGTCTCATCCGTAGATTTATTTGGCAAGGGAAAAAAAGTCGCATCTCTTTTCAAAACTTAACCAAACCCAAGCGTTTTGGAGGAATAGGCCTCCCTGATCCAGAGATGTATATGAAAGCTATACACCTATGTAGAGCAATTGACTGGCTTAGAGGGCCCTCTCACAAAACATGGCTTTCTATTGAAAATGCATTATGTCCCTCATCCCTCAGAGCCTTATTATTATCCGAGAAACCTCAAACGACTAACCCTGATTTTAGCCCTCCTGTGCGCCAGACATTAAAGGTATGGGACTGGTTTTTAGAGGTGTCCAAGACCATGACCTTTTCTTCACCACTTTTGCAAGTCAGGTATATTATTGCCATGACTCCAAAAGAATTTAGAGACAGCCTCCCGGCTGTGACTAGATCCTTATCCACTTCTGTTATGGATCTAATTGATGATATGGGCTGCACCGAGAAGGTTGATATCATGCCTTTATAACACTTTGAAGACCCCAAACCAGGAAGCAAAACCAGCAGTGGTGGGCCTGTGGAAGAGGGACTTGGGCAGAACCCTCTCATCTTTAGAGATTAGTAAGATATTTGAAGCTCCTCATAAATTATCGATATGTGTAAGTATTCAGGAGAATGGATACAAAGTGCTATCCAGGTGGTACAACACCCCGGATAAAATAGCTCAATACTTTCCTGAAGTGTCTGATGTCTGTTGGAGATGCAAATCACATAAAGGAACCTTCTTCCATATCTGGTGGTCCTGCGTAAAAGAGCAGGAATTATGGAAGAATATTTTTAAAGAATGTAACAAAATATGTGGTACTACTTATAAGTGTTCGCCTGAGATGGCTCTGCTTAGCCTTGGTCTCCCAGGAAGACACAACCATAAATGTTGGCTTTTCTCAATATTACTAACTTCGGTCAGACTGCTAATCCCTCTCTACTGGCGCTTAGAGGAGATTCCCACTCTAGAGCATTGGATAGGGAAAGTCGATCAGATTTATCACTTTGAAGAACTATCCCATTGGGAACTTTGTACCAGACACACTTTCTCTTCCATTTGGAGAGCATGGCAGGTAGAGATGAGCGAATCATTCAAAATTTTATTCGCCCAACATTTGCCGAACTTTTCCTAAGATTCGTATAATCGACGAATAGATTTGTTGTATTTGCGTACAAAATATACGTTATTATGTGCTATTAGCGAACATTCGCGCACTAATAACGAACACTCTTTTAAAAAATGTACGCAACTTCTTAGAAGACGAACGCATGAGGGTACAAATAGCGTACGAATCCTCAGCGTACCATTGTCTACGCTATTACGTAATACGCAGGCACGCACGACGAGAGGTCGCGGCGTGCACTCCTCAGAGGCAGAGTGAATTTTAGAAAATGGCATCCAGGCGATCCTCATCATTTAGCTCTGCTGCACAGCTGAAATACATAGTCCGGCTGATGGACCGGCAGGATTACGATGGCACACACCGCTACCCGAACCAGCATAAAAAGGAGGTGATCCAGCAGGTGATTCGAGGCTTGCGCCATTGTTTCGACACCTTGAGGACCCCGGGTCAGATGTATATTTGAGGAAGAACAAGTAAGGTGCTGTCTATCCGGCTAAGTGCATAGTACAACCATCCACCATACAATAAAGTGAATATGAGGACACATTGCAGTACCTGTAAAGAAATACACACAATGGGCAATATACTTGAAAACGTTGCTGAGAGGTAAAAACATTAGTGCAAACAATCCAGTGCAAACAATATAGTGCAAATACATTATCGGTATAATGTAAACATTTTAAATATCACGGACCTAAATAGTATGCTCACAAACACGATTAGGTCTCTATTCTTCTGACACTTGTTATACAACTGGAACAGAGTCCCAAACTCAGTTGTAATTTGTAATCCACATAGGTAATTGTAATCCAAATGGGTAATAAAATAGCAGCAAAGGTTCCTTAAAAACCCTTTTTCAAGGGGCTCCCCATTAACCTGAAAAGGGGGAAAAATGGATGAGGTGCACGTATGCGTAACTTGGTTAAAACTTTTTTTTTGATGGGGGAGTCCTGACAATCCATGTCCATCTGGGTGAGGACAAGCGCAGGGCAACAAAAATAAAAACAAAGGCCAACTAGTGCTCACCCTTCAAGTAAAGTCCACGTTGTGGCTCCCATAAAAGCTGCAGGATCCTTACTTAAGGGCCTGTAGGTCCTCTTCACTGCTGCTGGAGCTAAAAGACATGAGAGGGCGCTCCTGCCTCATGAAAGCTACACTGGCTTCGGCAGCAGAGTTCCACCGACCTCTCAGGGATGGTCTTGGTAGTGACCGGGCGGTCACACTGGCAAGGGCCTTGGCAACTTGGGCCTTGTCCTTTACCTTGTAGGGGCCAAATCCTCCCGCGGGCATACAAGGTGACAGAATCTCCGGCTGTAAGGGCTCTGGTAAAGGTCTTCCATGAGCTGCAAACTGTGCGGCCTGCACCTGCCATGGGCATGGCAGTTGGTATTGTACCACCGATGGCTGGTACACGAAACTGTTGGTGGTCATCTGTCCCTCATGAAGGATCGGCGGCGGTGGCAACTTTGTTATCAGGGGTTCCAGCTGAGCTTGGGATTTCTCCTCAGATCGCAGAGTCCCATCATTGGTCTTATGGGAACACGAGCCTCTTCTGCGGCCTGGGCCTCCTCAGTCCAGTCTTCCGGGGGCGCTGCAGGAGTAGCTAGTTGCATAAGGAGTTTCACCCCAGTAGCAAAAGGGCCTTGGAGGCTCTTTCATAGGGGTATACTCCACGTAATCCCCTGCGTGGAGATTGTGGCGGACAGGCGGAAGATACGGCCGCTTTACAGAATGGCGGTTCACATATAATTCTTCTGCCGTCTCCTCATCTGCGATAAAACCAACTCCCCGTTCGACACTGAACCACATAACGGTACCCTTTCTGCGCTCCAGCTTGGGGTCACCGGACCATGGGTGCTCCAAAACCTGCACAACCCACTCCTCTACCAACTTTTTGTATTCCCAGAAGGTCAGGGCGTTCTGGGTGACAGCTTCGGGGACCATCAAATTTTGGCGAAGGCAGTAGTTCTTGCGTGGCAGAGCGAGAACTCCTGCCACCTCCGCTGCGTTAGCCGGCGGAGTGAACACCTCAGTGGGCACCTGAACCGACTTCTTAGGCTGCCGGACATGTTGAGAGATGTAGATCTCCTCCGGTTCCTTCTCCTCATAGGGGTCGGTGCCCCACACCATGCCTCCCCAGTCAGGGCCTTGCGGTCTTGCTGTCATCTTAATTGCCTGAGTTGCCTCGTCTTCCTCTCGCACTGGAGAAGGGGGCGGAGCTACCGGGGAGGTGTCTTCATCGCTAATGAATTGAATTTGTACGCAACAACGTATAGAGTAACTTATACGTAGCAATAGCGTATAATTTATAGAACAAACTACGTAGCGAATGCGTACAAAGCCGAAGTGAATCACATAATATTTGGATTCGCTTCGCAGCTAAAAATTCCCAAGATTCGATACGAATCAACAAATCGATTCGCTCATCTCTAATGGCAGGGGTATAGGCATTTCAGCTACTAATTAGAGATGAGCGAGCACTAAAATGCTCGGGTGCTCGTTATTCGAGTCGAACTTTTCCCGATGCTCGGGTGCTCGTTTCGAGTAACGAACCCCATTGAAGTCAATGGGAGACTGGAGCATTTTTTGCAGGGGACCAAGGCTCTGCCTAGGGAAGGCTGGGTGAAAACCTGGAAACCTCAGAAAATGATGGAAACACCACGGAAATGGACAGGAAACAGCAGGGGCAGCATGCATGGATACCTCTGAGGCTGCCTAATCCCACCATTACCCCAAATTCTCAGGCAACAGCCTGGTGGTTAACCTCACGGCAATTGTGCTCACCCAGACCAAGAAAGGCGAGGCAAATACCCATCACATGTTAGGGAAGCACCCAACTAGGTGCAACGAAGGTCCATCACCGCCTGCAGGTGACACCACTGCTCATGCTGGCACTGCAGCTGACATCAGGTTTAGTATCTGTTCTTATCAGTTGCTGTGGCTGTTGGTGGTATAGTGGTGAGCATAGCTGCTTCCCAAGCAGTTGACCTGGGTTTGATTCCTGTCTATCGCAGGAGGCAATTAAAAGAAGATCTAAAAAAAAATCAGTACAATATCTAATATGTCCCCTACCCGGGTAAATTGTTTGGAGAGAGGGCCTGTAGGTGGGGGGGAGGAGGTTTCGCTGGAAGAGCCAGAGGAGTGCCCCCTGGGCTAGCGTATATGGTGGTGGTAACAGCTGGATGTAGTTAGAATGACGACGCAGGACCCCAACTTAAAAATTTATCATCAACCGGTACAGTCGTAAATTATGAGATTGATCAAGTGTGGTATGTCTTCTATGTATACTACTCAGTTTAATACTGTATATGGCAGCTATCCGGAAAAATAGTTTGGAGAGAAAGATAGGACAAAGAAGTAAATTGTTTGGAGAGAGGGCCTGTAGGTGGGGGGAAGGAGGTTTAGCTGGAAGAGCCAGAGGAGTGCGTGTGTGGTGGTGACAACAGCCGGAATGGATTTGGAAAAACTGTAGCATCAACCGGTACGGTATCGATTCTTCTCAGTTTAATACCGTATGCGTCCCCTATCTTAGAACCTTATATTTCATGGATTTTTCAACCACGGAAAACAGAAAAAGATCTTGCTCTGGCCAGGGGAGTGTCTTTCCCACTGCAGCTAAGGGGACGTGTCCATGCTCTGCCTATCACAGGTCAGGAGGGAAATAAAAGAAGAACCAAACAAAAATCTGTACAATCTCTAAGACGTCCCCTATCCAGGTAAATTGTTTGGAGAGAGGGCCTGTAGGTGGGGGGCAGGCTGGGGGGAAGGAGGCTTCGCTGGAAGAGCCAGAGGAGTGCCCCCTGGGCTAGCGTGTGTGGTGGTGACAACAGCCGGATGTAGTTAGAATAACGACGCAAGACCCCAACTTAAAAATTTAGCATCAACCGGTACAATTGTCAATTATGAGCTCGATCAAGTGTGGCATGACTTTTAAATGGATATTGCATGTGGTCACGTACTCCCTGGAACCCCATAGTCACCCCTTCCCTGATGTGCAAGCCAAGAACATTCTCTGCCCCAATTCGCAAGACCTTTTGCTGTTTCCGTGTGCTGACAGTGGGGATTTACCAGTGTTGTCTGAGGAGGTGGTGGAAAATGGCGAGACACAGGTGTCGGGGGGTGAGGTAGTTGTATGGGAAGCAAGTTACAGTGGGGACTCCTTGGGGGGACTTTCTCATGATGGGACAGATTCAACTTGGGTGGATCAGGCACAGGAACAGATCAATTTTTTTTTGTGTTTATTTAACTTTTATTTAGCAAAAATAACCAGAGATATTTATTCGTTATCTTTTCTGCGCAGTCTGGCGTTGGGGTTCGTCACTTTGATGGCGAGCTGTGCCGCTCTCTCCACAATGGTCTTTAGGTTCTTAGATGGAGACGTTGTCGGCGATTTCA